>JAPYYW010000028.1:0-127652 GCA_030522545.1 Cremastinae sp. A BG-2022a | reverse complement strand
TTTTTTGCAAAACGAAGGGGATGCCTCAGGAATTATGTTAATTCATCAATTATTTAAAAAGTTATTGCGCTTTGAATATTTTCGAAAAAATCGACAGGGATATACCCCTTAAATAGCCGCTTATTTTTCCTTTTTGACAGTTTTGAATCGATATTTTACTGTATTCTTCTAGGCGCTACTTCGTATAACTTCGCATTAATACGTTCTATTCCGGTTAATCGATTAGAGGCCTCATGTCTTTTTTAATATAGATAATGAAAATAAGTTTTTTATAAAACAAAATGTTTATTAGTAAGATAAAAATGAAGCTGTGTTTATTTGACATTCACATCATGTGCTCAGTCAAAGTGTATTTAAACGTTGTGAATATTCATATGATTATTTTTCCATTCCAAGTACTAAAAATAATAGTAATTCGCAATTCTATCTGTTGAGAAATATCCTATTTTCTCGTAAATTTTGAAATGTGGAGTCCCTGGAGAGTCGGTACAGTGGTTGAGAAGGACTTAGTTGTATGCGGCGGAGAAATTGAAGTTGGAAACGTGAATGCAGAGGTTCAGCGACGACGGAATCGTGAGACCACGTTGGAAATCGTGCCGGTAAACTGAATTAACCCCCGTTGTTGACCCTCAACTCCGTATGTTACCAATGACTTTCCATTATGTAGTGCCGGGGGTTGCCTCTCGAGTCCATTATAGTTGGGATTCGCGTTGGCTTTAGACCACGTACGTATTGTTACATGTACGGATGTATACATATCCATCGCGATACCCGTGAATATCTATAGCCTCGTATGCCTTCTGGTGTTGCTGATACGGAACTCCCCGAATGTGCATCGAATGGTTTGGGGCTTGAAAAGCGATGGAGAGAGATCGAGCCAAGATGAAAAGTAAATTATGCGTGTATATACACTCGGGCATCGCTTCGTGGGAACATACAAATATGAGCATCAATGGGACGAAAGACAGTGCGAGGAAACGTGCCGCTCAGGCACGAACTCCAGATATTACACGCGTCTGTATATTCGGCCACGTTGCAAACACGCTACACTTCAATTTATGCACCTGTGCACCCTTCATATTTTATGCATCATCGTCCGTTAATTTGATACAGTTTCAATCACGTTTGAGAAATTCTGGTTAATGGGGCTATATACGACGAAATTTCATCGGGATATAACTCATTGCATTATCGTCATTTGTTATTTATATTCTCACTATATTTTTTCGTTTAATTTAATCTAATTTTGTTTCTCTCCTTACCATAAATCAAGGTTGAGAGTCACATTTTTTTTTCGTATAAAAATTCATCCAAAACAGCTAGACGAATTCCAGAAGTTTTCATGAGAATGGAATTTTTTCTTTTTCGATTAATCATTTTTATTGCGTATTTTTTGGGGTTTGTTTGTTTTTTTTAAATACATGATGGGAGCGCCTTCTTAATTTTTTGAAAGGATTGGGCATGAAAGTCGAGCGAAAGCGGAATCGCGAACGGTGACTCGTTGATCGGGAGTAATCTGTTTTGTTAATTGCAAGCTTCGCAGAGGCCAATGGTTGCGGTTGCGTCGCGCTGCGTTCAGCATGCACGTGGTAGGAATCGGGGACGCGGTGGCTCAACCTACAATGGGCTCAAACCAGCGAGCGCGACAGTCGCTAAATTTCTACTGCTGTTGTTGTTGCTCGCACACGTTTTGCATCCCTTCGTTGTCTCAGGGGAAAATTTTCTCTTTCTCGCACTTATCATTTTCCTTTAAGAGCGATCAATATCAGAGAGAGGGAGAGGGAGGGAGGGAGAGGGAGAGAGAGAGAGAGCGAGAGCGGGGGGGTGGTTAACCAACTAATTGCAATACTGACGCGTCCGTTCTGACTATTTGTGCAATCGCGATTACATCCCGGATCGAAACTCTTGCTCTCGCTCCGTCGGGTGCTCGCCCCGCTGATGACGCTATCTTCTCTCTGAATCAAGAGTCACCACAAACTGTGCACACCGACGCATTCCCTTTGGTCCATGGACCGGCATTGAAGCGCGTGTCCCGACGCTTCGTCGCTTTGACATCGATCATTTAACCTTGCTGCTAATTATGGTTGACGCGGATTGCCTCGAACATGCTTTTCGGAGTTAATAGTGAATTGACGGGTCTTGCTCCGGCATGTAATATGAAAATAAAATCAAAATATAATCGAGGCTTACCAACAAGCCACTAGAGAATCGTAAATATTTTGCCGATGGCAAAAACGGGAAAAACGAAAATTTAATTCAAAGCGCTGTTGCTGGTAATGAAGAGTTTTTGAATTCCATTTTTTTTGCGACGATCAAGCACACGCATGAATTGCGAGAATATACGTAGAACAAAAAATCGCAATAATACCTGGCTATTTTTTATTTGAAAATGGGAAAAAGTTGAACGCGTTTTATTGTTCTCTGGCACTCGAGGGTGTTGAGAGGATTAAAAACGATTGCGCCGTCCTTACCAGCTTCGAGTAAATAAGGGAAATAAATTTATCGGCGCTATTCGCGTGTGCAAGCTGGCCGAACGGCGCACAAATGGGCCTCTCGTGGGTCGAGGAAGGGGGCAGCTTTTTGACATAACCATCGTACTATTTATTGTTGTATATTATTGACAGTTTTGTACAAGTACGAACGTTCGTTCACAAGCAATCACAAATCAATAGGCAGCGATTTTTCATCCAGCACACCGACACGACAGCCGCTCTCCTATTTCAAATTGTTAAATATCGATATATCGTCATTCCCGTTTCTGTTTTTCCATCAATTTTTTCCCTCGATATTTTTAAAAGCATTTTTCAAATAATTCACGCGTCGACGGAGCTTATACTCATTGTTATGACGACTCTCTTTCGCTTTAGGATAAGAAAGACAAAATTCAATGACGAGAAATAAGTTTTTATTTCAAAATTGACCGGCAATCGAGAAGCCAATGAGAAAGAAAACTCATTCCCGAATGCCGTTTTTTCCACTCTCAATTTGCTCGTCGGCTGATTCGCCGTATTCCTAGATACTTGCTGCGAGCTTACTTGACCCAATTAAATGTCAAGAAAACTCGGCGAAAAAGCTGACGATGGGGACAGAGAAACGAGAGAAAAGAAGATTGAGACGAGTACCGTACGTATATATAAAAGTTAAAGCCGCGCGAGGAGTTAAATAAACGCAATTTACGTGATTTAAATTGCAATTTCCGCGATGAGGAATATTGCCTGAATGAGCAAAGAGAAAAATGTGTAATCTCAGGATTTTTAGCGGTAAAAATAAAAATGAAAGAGAATGGCGAGGGAGTGAGAGGAAAGATCGGACTTACCAGTCGTGTACATAGCAGCGCCTTTGAGGGTGACCGGCTCTAAAACAGCGGGCTCGCTCCGTCCTTTAGCATTAATCGCATAGAGAAACAGCCTGTAGCTCCTTCCAGCCGTAAGCCCAGTCACTTCGAAGAGCGGCCCATTAGCACTGGCAGGAACCGTTCTGTTTATCAATATCGGACCTTCTTCTTCATTGTCGATTACCTCGAGCTGATAGCTGTGAATCGGCAATCCACCGTCGTAACCCTCGATGCAGTGCACGGCTAAGCCTGAGCCGGCTTTCACCGTGTACTCATCTACCAACTCCACCGGGCTCGACATCTCCGTCGCTGTGCAATTGTGCAATGCGTACGGTCGACCTGCGGCTATTACCTAATTCCAAAAATTTTATCAGTTCAATCGTTTGCAAAGCATATAACCATTTTTTATCAAGTTAATTGTTTAAATATTGAATTAACAATGTCATTGAAAGGGTAGAAATGAATATTATCGGATAACATTGAAAACAGGCTCGATGCTATTTTTAGCAATTAATTATCATTAATGAATAAATCACGACTTTATGTAGATGTATAGATGTGAAGACAAAGTAACGCGTGTTATTTATGCCTACATGATGTGTAAAATTAAAATAATTTCCAAGCTTTAATAACAATAAATAAAAATAGGGAGATTTTTCAATATCGATTCAATAAAAAATGATTACTTTTATTGCATTTCAAGCGAGCAGCGAAAGAAGGAAATAAAACTGGTAAAAAAAAACTTTTAAACAAATAAAAAAGTTAAATAAATGAGTAAATAATTTCTATTTAAACAGATACACATACATATGTCTGTATGTTTTTAAGCGGTCAGAGTAAACTTGCCTGGAAGAGGCAGGGGGTGCGTTGCTTTCCGACTTGGTTGCTCGCCCAGCACGCCACCGTTCCGTAATCCATTTCTGTAGTCGGCGTGTAGTTGAGCCTTGGCCCATGAAACTGTTGATACTCTTTCAAGCTCTCGACTCCAGTTGGACTTCCAGCTGATTGTGTGTGCGAGTACCGGGACTGCGATACTTCGACTAGTTCACCAGAGTTGTTGAACGTCCAGTGGAAGGTTAACGGCAGAGGATGACTCTCGACCGTGCACACGAGGGGAACTGTTTCTTGCTTCAAAGCACCAACCACGATCTCACTTTTTCCCTCTTGACAGACGGGTGTGTCTATAATGTATAAACAATTTTTTTGTTTCAATTATTTTTAAAAAAATCGCATGTCCTTGACTAAATCTTCATTAGAAAAGCATTTTCAATTTTTCTTATTCAGCAAAGACAAGAACTTTTATCAAAATTCTCCGTCACTCAATGATTTGTATTCATCGCGAGGTTCTGCGTCATTCATTTAGTTCACGCGAATTCACACGGTACGAGTGAATTATTAATCCCTGCATATGACCTAATTTCCAATCCGCTCACTAATTAACCATCGCCATCAATTCATCATCATTTGGTTTTTTAATTACTTTATATCGATAATTAAATATCAGTATTAATCAGCGGCACTTGTATTCCAACATTGCCGTTGAGAATTCCACAGAATTCAATAGCTTTGTAAACCCCTGCTATCGTTAACTTTTCAGAGCCTATAATTTATATACTCTGCGTTCAATTTGTTCCATCGATTAAAAAATTACAATAAAAATTGAATATTGCTTTGCAGAAAAAAAAAATCAAAGTTTTATTCGTTCAATAAATTAACGCTCTTGATCACTCTTTAAAGACTTTATCATGAAAAATAAGAGAAGTATGAACAAGCTCATTGTGCAAACGCAAGAAGAGAAAAATAATGTGTGTGCACCGATTAAAAAAGTCAGAGAGAGAGAGAGAGCGTCTCTCGAGGATATACGTTTCTTCTATATTCGAGTGATCCAAGTGCCAGACGGTGTAAAATTTGAGTCAACGTTCGTTGGAATGTTAGAAGGATGTCGGGAGGAGGGCAGGAAGAGACAAAAATGATTCCCGAGTGCTCGTGACAGTTTATACGAACTCTCGAGGCAGCTTCTCCTCTCGTCCTCGTCAAACTCGAGGGCGCTAACATGCGTGTCAGTATGCTTTGACCAAGTATGTAACTAGCTACCCAGGCGTCGTACAAAGTTAAACACGTGTCCCGGAACGCACTTTATTCCTCTCGCCAGTGCACCCTAACGGATTCTTCATGCGGTCGAATTTTTCCACCGACGTTTTTTTTTGGGCGTGGGCGTTTCTGTGTGTCTTGCCACCTTTTTTAAATCTTGAGATGCGGCCATGTGCCCTTGTCAATTCAAGTGGTCGACTCCCTTTTTGGATAACGTACGTCTATATTTAAACTTTTATTTCAAACATTCCATTTAAACCTCCATTGAATTTCATCGTATTTTATTGTAGTCTTTTTATTCTCATTAAAAATAAATGACACTCGATCGAGGACACGTTTCCGTCACGAAAGAGAAAAAAGAACAGTCTCCTGTCAGTCACAGGCAGACGTCCAAGTTATAATTTTTTATAATTCTAAGTTATAATTCTTTCGGTAATAAAATCTAATTTTAGGTAAATAAGGGCGCTTCAGAAATTGATCCTAATTGAGGCCGTCCACATCTGCTCTCTTGTCGAGTAGCCAGAAGCTTGACTTTGAAAATGGTTAGCGGCCACGTGGTGGTATCGCTACGGTGACAAATCACGATTACGTTCGTGCGTGAAGGAGAAAAAGGAGAGAAGAGAGAGAACGATGGGAGGTCTCTTCTGATACGCAGATTAAAATTCTCTTGCGTTTTTTACGAGAAAAGAATTTATCCTGCGGAATTTCACGGGAGGATTTTAGTTCCCGATCATGATATTCTCTGGAAAAAATACGTATACGTAGACCACAGACGTATGCAAAAGTACGTAAGGAAAATCCGAGCAAGCTGAGCACGGATATTCCATCAAATAGGATATTCCTCCGATACGGTGAAAAGCGATCTCGACAGTTCCATTTCATTCGGGCTGGTGGTCTTGTGGAATTCCCCTTTTAACCCCAACATCTATTCCTCTTTCTTCGCGTACGCATGAACGAATCTCCAACGGGTGCCTCAAAGAATCAGCATCCGAGCTAATAATTTGCACTTTAAATGGCTACATTTCTTTTTTACGTGAGTCGAACGTGCAAAATTGATCAAGTTCTCGATTGATTTGTTACGCACCTATATTTATATTTCACGTTAATTACACACATTTCTACCTTCATTTCCTGGTTGGACATTTTATTCTGGTATTCGAAAAATTCCGAATAATTAAATCCAGTTATTGCAATTATTGCAGTGTTTCAGTCAATCGTATGTTTCCCCCTTATAAAACTGAATGCCAAATTTGGATGAAAATTAAAACATCCCAAAATTACGAATCACTGCACTTTTGAAATTATGTAATATCCATTTCATTTTATCACAATAAAAAGTAAAACTTTCATGCACAAAGACTGAAATTATTTATGTCGTATATAGTTTTTTTTTTCAATAAAGTGCAATCATGCATAAATCTATACCCGAATTTATTTTCTGTACGTATATAACTCTAGGGTATTTTATCGTGTTAATCGAAGGCACTTTAGTAATTAGAGAAACGTTGACTAATCCCATTTTCGAGAGAAAAAAAAACACAAAGGGAGATTCCCAGAGGGAAAAATACTCGTAGGGATGAAAAAGAAGCATGGATTCGTGACAGATACTCGTGTTTAGCTAGGCATTCCGCAGTTGCATCGTGCTCCGACATACACGCCTCGTCACCCGGAGAGAAACTTGGCTTAGCACATTGCTTCTGGCGTTCCTGTAGCGACTCTTTTCCTCGTCGCTCCTCCCTTTTCTTTCCTTCTTCACCATACACTTTTGTTACATATCTATACGAAATTTATAGGATCTTTCCTTCTCGCTTCTTCCCATTCGCGGCGAACTCACACATGAATATTCAGCCAACAGCGCGCTTTACATACATTGAATATGCATCGAGAGTCCTTCCTTCCCTCTTAGGTCATTTACAAGATGCAGATACGCGGCGCCTCTGTGTGCCTGTGCCGCGCTTCCTGTACTTTCCCGAATATACACGTACAGGTGTACGCACAGGCGAGCGAAAATTCAAGCTGCACATTGGCTGATCGATAGACGCGCGAACCGCAAAGCTGAGCATTACCAAATTTTCGATAAATCTTGGAAAAATAATTCCAATTTGTTTCCCTCAAGTTTTTCTTGAATTCCAGAGTTTGTTTAATGATCGAAAACTTCGTACCTTGCACTCGTACGGCTTTCGAATATGCTATAACTACTTATTTATTGCCCTCATGAAAAGCTTCCCCTGAGATACACGATACCGCATCATCTCTCTCTCTCTCTCTCTTACCGCACCGAAGGGTGTCCACCCTCGTTCGACCACTATCCATTGATCAAATAATTAACAACAAGGTCTCCCCGACGTCCGTGTCGCCTCCGAGACTCGAAAATCAACTATAATTGCCGGCCTTCGATGCTAAATATTCGAGCTCTTGCTTTTTTTTCTTCAAATTATTTCTTATCGTTGTTGTTTGTTTTTCGTATCGTGATTGGAGAAAATTTTAATTCAAGGTTAATGATTTGGTTCTTTTACCGTCGTTTTATCTCAAAATCTGTGGCGCAAAGGTTATCTCGACAACCGTGAAAATATTCATGCTATATTAAATAGAAATGGGAGGAGAAAAAAATTCTTACACATTATCTGAAGTGGCACTGAATTACTGGCGGTTTTTCCCTCGCTATTGGTCGCCAAACAAGTGTACTCTCCAGCGGAGTTTCTCGTTACACCCTGAAGAACTAGGGAACGATCGCTGAAGACTACCCGCTGAAGACTACCCGCTGTCATATTATTCTTCAATTCTTTGCCCTGCAACAAAAGTGAGATAGATCTCATTTTTAGGATACTCGTATAGTATTTTCATTGTATTTGACGTTTTTAGCAGAAAACTTTCAAAACTGATAAAGCTTTTATCAAAGATTTAATTCACTATTTCGTAATTAGAGGATAATATTTTTCAGTGAGCAAATAAAAGCATTGAGAGAGACAACGGAAATGCAACTCACGTCCTTGAACCATGCAAGTCTGTGTGCTTTGGGATTCGAGAGTACAATGCACTCGAAGTAAACGTCGTTGCCTTCCTTGATGCCGTCCGGATTCAGGTTTGTTCCCATCTGAAGTTTAACTATTGGCTGATAGTGCACGTCCAGTCGCCATTTGTCCTCGAGATCACTGCCTGGAATCAACGGATTCTCGGCACGACATGTGAGATACTTGCCGTCGTCGTCGATGCCCGGCACGAATTCCAGGATGCTGATGCTCTGATTGTTCTCCGCCGGATCCTGCAATGATCACGATGAAGAATTAAAGGGAGAAAGAGTGGAAGGAGAAAATTATACATAGAAGAGGTTTGAGATAATTGCGATAAAAAAAAACAACGCAACACACCGACAGTAAAAAATCGATGAATATCAGAAAAAAAGTTAGGTTGACAAATGTATAACCATATTGTGAAGGTTGTTAATAAATTTTCTATTCATAACTTTACGAAACATAATGTCGGAGCCATCGAAGTTTCTTAAAAATGAATTATTCTACGAATTATATTATTCTCGAATTATTCATTCCATTGCTATCGACCAATATCGTCTCCACTATATAATGGACGAAAGTTAATTTTTTTCTGATATTCGTGAAAGTACTAAAAGTATTGTACCATCGAACAAATTTTACTTGAAATATTTCAAATAGAATTCGAGCTTGAAAACCAAAAATTAATTTACAGAAAAAAAATTTTCCATCGACATTTTACATTAATTAAAAATTTTGTGTAAAATAAGAATAAACATTTTCAAGTTTATTACGTTTCTCAATTGATATAATTATTTCACGTGTGGATTATTGTTCTTGATGGATGAGTCATTAAATCGAGGCAAACATTTTTATTAGGCTGAATTATATACAAGAGATTAATATATTATTGCAATAACCGTCGTTTGAGGACTTTTATTATTTGCACTGTTAACGAAGACCACACGCGATCGAAACGTTGCTGCAACTCCGGGTTCTGGAAATGACGTTTCGAATTTCCATTGGATTTCCAGTTCACGCGAGATCCTGATTACGCTTCAAAATGTATACATACACAAGTTGACAAGGATATACAAATGCTGCTAAATTTCAAACAGGCTTAACGCGCAGTTCGCTAGAATCTCAGCGATTGGAGGCTTTTTTTTCATGAACGGGCGAAACGTCAATACGGAGGTGTGCGAACCGCGTGTTCCGAGCGAACGCAGCGCTATCGATATCTCGTTTTCAATATAAGCGAGTTGAATGGAAGGGAGCGCAGTATCTGACGGGATGAATGTTGCTCGATGGCATCGAGCGAGACTTTTTTACTCGTCCCCTCGCTGCAACGTCAGCTCGAAACTCGTGCTCCGGGGCTTTTTCCGCTCCACACCTGCATCCTCCCACTGAACTCGTTTCGGTTGTTTTAACGTGGACAATTCACAGTCCAAGAAAACGAGAGTTGCAACAGCTCCGACGAGACAATATTTCGTACAAAAGCTTTCTGTCTCAATGATTTTTTTTTCTCCGCAAACGCTGTCGAGCACATTGTCTTGAATTCTCGAATATTTTGATTGCTCAACTCGTAGTATTATGTTAAAAGAGCAATTCGCTTTAATGTGCACTCTCTGAGCGGTGAAGAAGAAACATCCGATCTCATGTACAACCATTTCATCGTACACGGACAGATCCGCGGCGAGGAGTCAAGTTGTAGACGAAGGATAAGAAGAAGGGACAAGCTGGAATGAGGATGAAGGAGTTACAGGAGAGAAGGAACAGCGAGACGTAACATGCGCGGAAGCCAATTCCGAGAGTTCGCACTCGAATATGAAAATGTCACTGAGAATTTCCGGCGAGGGTCGTGAACGGATTCTTGGAAGCAGGAGCATAAGGGTGGAAGAAGGCTCGAACGGGCGGCGCTCCGTTCCTCTCTTATTCCTCAGTTTCTCACAGCTTTTCTCCCGTTCCAGATACGGCACGCGTGCCAGGACTCTTCAGATCAGGCCGCGCCGTCTCCTTCGCGCTTTCACAAATTTGTCCCATTGCGCATATATACCGAGCGCTACGTACGTTACGAGTACCGGAGAGGACGAACGTGCTTTGCCTTAAATGGGAAAAGTAAGCGGACATCGCAAGTTTGTCGGGTAAGTTTGAAGATTCGCTGTAGCGCGGAGCAAGAGCGAGAGAGAGCGATCGTGGGAAAACTTGGCCGACGAGAGAACACGCTCTTGTCACCTCTGTGTCTGGCGAATGGCTCGCGTTATGCGATGTCGCCCAAGAGCACGGGTGTCTCCGCAAGAAGTTCTTCCCTCGATCTGTGTGATGCTCGCGCTAGGCTCGTCGTCGTCGTCGTCGTTTTCTCTCTTTGGGAATACGAGCTACGAAACTCGACTTCTCGTCTCAATCTCTCTCTCTCTCTCTCTCTCTCTTTCCCTTGTCTCTTGACATCGTGTATTAAACGCCGGGCAACTTTTCAAGATACAATACACCGCCCGGTGCAGGCTAAATAAGTATGGCTTCGTGCAAGAGTTGAAAAGAACGCGAACTTGTACGGCACGTACGTGACACAGAAAGTCAAACAAAATTTTATTAATGCCTTTCGTCTGTGAATTTCTTGAAATTTTCATTTCGACAAGTGCCACATTTTGTACGAGATTGAATGGGAATTTAATGAAACGTCAAAATCAAATATACATATAAATCATCCTAATGCAATTCCGAATGAGTTTATATAACGAAAACGTTGAAAAAAAAGTAATTTGCTTCGGTTCTTTCGTATATAAAAAAACAAAAACGTCGTTCAATCGCTGCAGATTCGTGTATACTTGTCGGAAACGAGGAACGGTTTGGGAAGCAGCCACCGATACGAGAATCGAGAGAAAGACCGACGGACTTGACCGCCGAATGGAAAATTCAAATGGACAAAGGAGGGTAAAAAATCTATTGGAGCGAAGAGTAGTGGAGATACGAGAATGGGCAGATAGCGCATGGGGAATGTAGATATACGTTCTGAAGTGTGGCCATCAATGTACACAGAACACGGAACAACATATATACATATATGACGATGCAGTAGAGGTGGACGTTGATCGGAAAACTGCGAAATCGGACTATTGACGTCGCGAGTGCATCAGCCAGAGCACAGTCGACAAAAATGAAAAGCCGTTTGTCTAGCCGGGCCGGGCCGATCGAGCGATACGTATACTTGATTGATTACGACTCGGGTTAAAATATTGAAAGAGAGAGAGAGAGAGAGAGAGAGAGAGAGAGCGGACGTATAGCGGTATCGCAGTGGTTTCATTGCCAAGAGTGATGCATACGAAGCGTGTGCAGAGACGACGACGCGCCCGAGAGTTAACGGAAATTCGCGTGGCCGAGGAAGAAGGTGATGAAGCGAGTGGCGGAACGGGTGGGAAGGAAGAGGCTGGAACGTGAGCTCGAAGGGACGGAAGCGGGAGGACGATGCCAACGTGGAGAAGAGCGAGAGGAATGAATGAGTCAGAGTGTTTGACAAGCGACGAACCCCTACGGGGGCTTACCAGCCAAGTGCATTAGAGGGATAAAGTCGAGTTTCTCTCAGCGTGTCAGAAAGAACGAGGATGAGATGTATAGAAGAGGAAAGAAACAGAGAGAGAGAGAGAGAGAGTGACAGATAGGCAGATAGACAGACAGACGGCATTACAGGGGTGGGGGGATGAAGAATAAGGGAGGATGCAGAAAAGAAAAGCAGTTGCCACGCCGTTTTCCGTAGCTTTACTTTGCGACTTATACAAACTATAGCCATTTCTGGATTATTATTGTGGCAATACACGTTAACTGTACTTCTTCACTTCTCTACTCTTGACATTATTTTTTCGTATTTCATCTTGAATGTGGCTGCTATTAAAAAAAATGATTATTTTGGAATAAATTTACTCAAAATAAACTCTTCTGCAGTTTGAAAACGCCAAATTTAACTTAAAATATGGTCTTGAGTAGAGAAGTGAAAAATTAAGTTAACCTACTGGCCATCAGTATCAGTGTCGCTTGAGAGAGACAGCGGTGCATCGCTCGCCCTTGTAATATTAAAAAAAAAGAAACGGAAGGTTCGACACTCTCGAAAAGCGCACGCAACGTTCAAATTTAAGCAGGCAATTTATAAATTAAAAAATATATTTTCGAGCTGTCAATTTGGTCGCAATAGTTTATGGTGCGATGAGATAGAAACTCGTTGTATATAGCTTTTATTAAATTCCAAATTTCCTGGCCAATGACTCGCACCCCGTGCTCACTTTCCTGCTTTTAACCCGTCAAACAGATTGAAATTTCGAAATCAACGGCATTCCCGTCGTTTAATTGAAAAATGTCTCTTCTCGAATTCTTTCGAATTTCCGAGCGTCCGCATGGGCCATCTGGCGCTCAACCAGCCTGGGAGCGAAAAAAGTCGAGGACCGTTGTATTTAACTGAGCTAGCCATCTACGGGAAGAAATTAAAATCAAAAAGAGATGGAAACGGAAATTATCGAGCGGACGTCGTTGAAAAGATTTCGCGTATTCTAAAATGGCCATTGTAATTACTTCCTATATGAATACGTGTACGAGAGAATCTACCTATATACATGCGAATCATAAATATTTTCTGTTACGCCATCATTGCAAAGATTTTTTTAAGATTGCATAAATAATTTTAAGACTCGTAATATCCTTCGTGCAACTGCGCAAAAAAAAACAACAGACTGATACTTACGTTCTGCACAACATTTTTCATTTGTTTTTTGGCCAGCCACCATGTGATCTGGGCGTCGGGGCGTGAACCGGTTGTCCGACACTCGACGGCGTATTTCTTGTCCGCTGAGACTTTAGCCTCCTTCGTTAAGATCTGAACTACCAAGGGCTTCACTGTAATTTTGAAAAAAACAAATTATGGGAACGAGTAAATTCGTAATAGTTGACTAAATGAAAAAAAAAAAGAAAAAAGGACGAGGAGGAAGAGAAGTTTCCCATCAAAAAATATTCCTCGCGTGTTGCATCTGCGAGATAAAAATGCAAAGAACAATAAGGGCTTTTTTTGTTGACCGTGAATTGATGTTTAACCGCACGGTGGCAAGGCTTATTTGAGAATTTCTTGGGACTATTTGAGACACCAAGAAGTAAGGAATAAGGGCCTGTGCTGCTTGTCGTCACGAGAAGGCCAAAAGTTCCAAGTCTTCTCGTTTCTCGTCACTCGAGGTAATCCCGAGACCCCTGTACTTTTGCCACAATTACTGGATAGTAAAAGAGAAGGGGAGAGAGAGAGAGAGAGAGCTAACGATGAGGAAGAGCGAATATCACTTTAAACAATCCTGGCACACGACATGGCTATAAATCTTAATTATTTAATTTATAGGTCAGCGAACTAGAGACTAAGATATAGCCTAACTCCATTGGCTGAAAGGATTGCGAAAGGAGTTAGAACGAGGCCAAAGTATTTGGCAAAGTCGCGAGCGCGGTTTATGCTACGCTCGTAAACTTTTCAAGCCGTACTCTCGCCCATCGAGTATGGGATATATCTCGCGGAAAACTCGAAACAAACTTCCATCGAACGAACTTTAATTGTATTGCTGTTTTTGCAGATTTTTTTCGATAAGTTCAATGATAATCCTGGGAAATTTATGTTTATAAATCCAAAAAAAAAAATAAAGTTCGTATAATTAAATAATATATATATGCTATATAGTTTCTATAATTTACAACCTATTATAACAGTATAATACGAAAAAAATAAGTTTCATACTTTGATAATTATTGAAAGTTCGAATATGCTTATCTATATCACCAGCAACGATTAAATCGAGCGAAACGACAAATAGATTGGCGTGAACTTAGGAAGCATCATCCGGGAAATACGATATAATACGAAACTATGTGGTTCATCATTCTCGCTCGCACATTTTGTGTATAGAATTTCAATAATCGGAGTTCCCTCTAATGTATTTTACGATGATGCGCGTATAATTTCGAGTACACCGTCTCAACAGTTCTATGAACACATTTGTTGTACGGCGATTCGAGGAATGAATGGATTCATCGCTTTCGAGATCTATCAACGGTGTGTCGAGTAAGATTGTAATCCAAATATAATGCTGACGTCGAACAAATCCCCTCTCTTTGTCTATACAATGTCTATATATCTATGCGTTCGTATTATTAAATCGATCCAGGCGTGGTAAAATTTACTTTATGTCATCCACCTATTGATATCGACTTTAATTTTAATAAACAAATTACAAAAATGATAGAGAGGCTTTTCGTTTCTATTAATATTATCGTATAAAAATTAAATTTTACAACTTCAAGTTGTAGACCGTAATATTTTTGTTTATATACTACCTCTATACTTTGTTTTTCTTCTTCGTAACAGTGTACGTGTTGTTATTGTTGATAACCCGCTAAGTGCCGTTTTTTATCTGTATCTGTTATCACTCTATGAACGAAAAAAAAATTAGATCTTATATTGCCTGTCGCGTTTTAACAAAATGTTTTCGTTGACAGTCATATTATAATTTCTTCTTATATTATGTAAAAATAAAATACATCGTCATTTACTTTATGAAATACCAGTAGCTCACTCTATTATCATTTCGCGTGAAAGGGGTCACGAGATTTCTGATTATCGTTAAAAAATAAATGACGAAGATACGAAAGGTATTTTTTAATTTGTCCACGGAAATATCTATAGAAAAGCACCGTTTAATTTTCACTCCGTTTAATTTATATTTTATTGACTGAAACATCCATCATATACTACTTATGTTATGAATACTCGCATAATAACGCTCTAATATAATAAAACATCACTAAAGCATCGATCTCATTCTAGCAAAGTGTGCATCATGTTATTAAGTTTCTCAGCACATTTTCTCTCTCTTTCTTCTCGAAGTTTTCGACATTCTATTTTCTCGTGACTGTGAGCGAGCTTGTACATAATAACGTACGCACTTTATAAATACATATCTCGTAGAATATATCACGCTTAGGGCGGGGATGACGAGAATAAGGGATGGGCGGAGGGTTCGATTACTCTTTTTTTTTCCTTTCTCAGCGTCGCGCTCAAGGTGCGTGCGTGCCACCGGAGTTATCCGACAGTGGATCCGAAGAACCCTGGGGGGCTCGCAGGTACACAGCTTGGCGGAGGGAAAGCGCGAGAGAACGCTAATGGTTTTACGCGTGTTTGCATTAACGTTATCGAAAATTCGATGGCATGTACATACGGGAACACAACGATGGCCAACGTTCTCTTATATTTCCTGATGGTCAAATCGACGTACGGCCTCCGCGAACGCGGAATGGAACATATTTGAGCGAGATACACACGGTGCTAAATCCATTGGGAGTTCCCTCGGGTACGCTTACCAAGCCGCGAGCGATCCCTCGCCGCCCCTCTTATTCCCCCCTCGTGCATTCCTTATACTTGTAAACTATAACCGATAGCAGCACAACTGTTGTTCACTTTTGTTTATAATCTAACCGTTCCCGAGGCGTGCATCGCGATCTGTCGCATTAATTCTTGCCAGAAATGTAAACAAAATAATATCGCGTACATTCCACTATGAGCAGCAAAAATTAAGGGTTAAATACCAACAAGAGTTGAAAAAGCGTGAAAAATAAAAAAATTGACGTCTTCGATCTCGTAACAAGATGAAAAATCGAAAACAGCATTAATAAATTCGAAAAAATGTACTCCGTAAGAATAATGATAGGAAAAAGAGGAAAAGTAGAAGAAACAATTAATCGCAAGCCTTTATCCTATTCATTCGGGTAGTTGCAACGCGTCCACTGAAATATTTATTGCATGTTAATAAAAATTTCGAAGCCGGTATACATCAAATAATAAATACATAAACCGATCATAATCTGACAGAGAAGAATTATATTTCAACGAGTTGAAAATAGGTTCGATGAGCGATATTGTAGTTTCGTGTGCATTACCGTATATTTATATATCCAGAGAAAGAAAGAGAGAGAGAGAGAGAGAGGGAGAAAGAGAGATCCGAGATAAACGATAGACAAAGAGGAATGAAAGATGTGGACTTGAGGGGGTTGGAAACGCAAATAATACATTTATTTAACGGAGAAACGTAACAGCGGAGGTATGTCGCCAGCATGCGGACGATTTTGCTTCGAAAGTCGTGTACATTAAGCACGGAGTGTCAAGGCGTGCTGTCGAGTCATAAGCATTGACAAAAGAGGCCTACACGTGGAGGTCATACGCACAAGGCTTTAATGTACGTGCCTCATGGAGATACGCGTAAATTTGTGTGCGAACAACGTTGCTGTGTGCGAAAGGGTGCGATCGAGGGAAATATGCGCAACACGCAATCCACTGATCCATCTTACAAGAGGCGTTACCGCTATCTGCCATGGGCAATCTGGGCCTGAGACTAACAGGTTCACCATCAGGAGAAATCGTAGCAACGGCTACCAGAAACAGAACTATCCGGGAGAACACCCGCTCGTGAATGCCTTTTGCGCTTGAGGTGTCAAAGCCGCTCGTTCTCCCAAGCTCTGCTAGAAACGCAGCATGAAATAATCTCTCTCTCGCGCTCTCTTACTCTCTCGTGTGCAAGGATACGTGTATGAGTTCAAGCATATCGCAAAAGTTCCTGTCAGATCGTAAAAATTCTTTCAAACCACTATTCTTTCGCTGATGCATGTTACATGAGAAAATCTATTTGTATGCATATTATTTGTGTACATCTCATACGTAAAGTTCAAAATGCGACAGTGATTCGATTTGAAAAACAATTTATTGGTGAGTTAACCAGCTGTTATCGTATATGTTAAATAACATCCTAAAGAACAAATAATTTTATTCATCTTCTCAATGAATATAATTATATTCAATCTGTCTTAGACAAAAACTCTAGTGAAAAACATCTTATCTGTCCAACGATAAATAACCGACTCTGTTACTTAAGTTAAATGAAATCTTGACTGCTGCTAAAAGTAAATATTTTGTGTACATAAAAATATTTTTTATTTAAGAGTTGAAGATTAAAATCCATTGTATGAATTGTAAGAAATTATATATCATATAAACTTTTGCTATCGAAAAATAAATCTATAAAATCGAGAAATTTTGAGATTACATTATTATGTTACGAGTGTAATATGTGGCGAAGGAAAACTTCATTATGAGATTTCAGAGGCGAGAGATCGAGGATGCGCTCGAAAACGAAGATTCGAGGGTGCGAGATGAAGGAGATGACTTGCAAAACGGAAGTTGAAGGATATAAAGATAGAAGTAGATTTGCGCGGGGTCGCACGCATACTGGAAGCGCGTTCTCGTGCGGCGAAGTGAACACGCACGTCACTGCGTGGCGCAGCGTGAAAACATGCCGTTCTCTTATCCACTTCATAGCACGCTTTTCATCTTCTTCCGTTCTCCCGGCTCTTCTCTTTGAG
Organism: Cremastinae sp. A BG-2022a; assembly: GCA_030522545.1. Lineage (NCBI taxonomy): Eukaryota > Metazoa > Arthropoda > Insecta > Hymenoptera > Ichneumonidae > Cremastinae sp. A BG-2022a. The sequence goes on along the minus strand of JAPYYW010000028.1, from coordinate 109,817 downwards.
AGATTTCTCCCAAGGGGTACGTGAACAAGATCGTCCTCTCGAGCGCACGCACGAGTTCGTATATATATATGCATGTCGTCTCTGTTGGACGTATATGCGCCCCCATGAAAATTATGGGACAGCTGGGAATTCGGGATAAGAAAAAATATAAGGCGGTGTAATGCGTTAAAAAATAAAAAGACGCCGAGAATGTGAACGTCGGGAAAATATAATCGGAAAGAGAATGAGCGATATCCAAAAAAAGAACTTGAACACGAGGTGTATATATGTATATAGCCTTGAAAATGTCTAACTCTATAAAGACGTGATATTGGGATGATACTGTGAGTCGCCGAGGGAGCTCGTACTTTTCAAACTACAGTGGAAAGAATAAAGAACTTTCCTAGTCACAAAAAAGAATTCAAAAATCTGTTTTTGGCTTGTTTAATGTCAATTTTTGGATTGCGTCCCGAATAATTATTATTTTTGTTATCTATAACAAATAATTATTATTTTTATTTTTATTATCTATAAAATTATTTTTGTTATCTATAACAAAAATAATAATTATTATTTTATTATACAGGGAAATAGACTGATCAAATGGACTCTTAAAATCGAAAAAAAAATTTCAAAAAATTTTGTGAATTTTTGCAGGGGGTCACACTGGATCTCGTAGACCCATAAAAATTTCAATTCGGGGTACGTCTTGGGGCCCTATCGAGAGCACGCACTGTAATATTTTTTGGCAAATGCAACTGTTTTCTTAAATATATTCAGTAATAGAAGAATTTTGGACTCACAATTAAGATCAAGTATATGAATCATGGTCTGCGGAGGCGCCAGATTTGTGTTGCTTGCTTGGCAAATTAGCTGATTTTTCAGATGTTGTCTTCCAAGTTCTGGATATGATAAGTGATTGACTGTCACGCCTTCTCCGTTGTAATGATACGACTCATCTATCACAGTGGTTTCAAGATACCATGTCAATCGTGGAGGTGGTCTTCCCCCTCGAGATTCACAAATGAGATTTAAACTGCTACCCTCGTTGTACTTCTCTTCAAATGCTAGGGTTCGTTTCGTATTGTCCATTATGACTGGTCTATTTGGTGGAACTGAAAGTCATAATGAACTTCGCATTAATTTCGACTAAACAATTTTTATTCTGCATCACAGATTTTTTTTTCGTGTATTAAAAAAAAATTCAATCTGATTTGAAAGTTATTAGTATGAAGTATATATTATTTAGTAATTAGACGATTATTAAATTTGAATCGATTAACATTGAGTTGTGACACTAACCTATCACAGTGAGATTGATTTTCTGATTCGCCGTGGGCGAGTTTTCGAAATCAATTCTACACCGATAGATTCCCTCGTCTCTAAGCTCGAGTCGATCGATGCTGAGGTGAGGTATTTTGACATCGGGAAAGAAGAACGCCCTTGGGCCAAGACCAGTTACGGAAGACCACCGATCAGCGTCGGCGAATGAGCGTCGACCACGTGCGTCGAAGCTAAAACAAAATCCAAAGCAAATTATTGATTTTATGAATATAAACATTCGTACACGTTGAAAAATTACATTTATTTTTCCAGACATTTCATATTTTCAATAGCTCCAAAATATTTATATTTTTGTTCCTTCATTCCAACATCATTATAATTTAAAAAAAGAGTAAAGTACGAAACGAATATATTTACCGCGAATAAATATAAATTGAGTTCAAAAATCTAAATGTTAATTTTTATGTCTTAATAAAAAATCGCGTATATGTTTTACTAAAGGGGCATAACAAATTAATTAATATTCCAAAATTAATAGATAGACTACGAATTTGCAACGAATTTGTATGATGATTCTTTTGATTTTGAATCGAACAAAACGAAAACTGGATAAGCCTGTAGGTATATGTACATTAGGGTGATTCAAAAATTTTTTTTTCTTTTTTCATGGCAATAGGTCTGAAAGTTTTATTTATTCATAAAAAGAAGCCTGTGCAAATTTGAGCTTTTTATAAAAATATTAACAAGGGGTACACACCGCACTTTTCGATTTTCCATAAGATTAACATAGGAACAATTACGTTTTCTCCGTCACATTTTTGTATCTACCTAACGATACATCAAACAAAAACGTCTTAGCATATTTTTGTAGGAAATTAAACGCTCTACAAAAACGTTATTTTGTTAATTTTTCGTTAATCTCACCATTTCAAAGATATTGGAGGTCAAAGTTGAAAAAATTGAGAAAATTATGATTTCTGCATCACAAATCACTAAGTAGTAAGCAGAATAAAATTAACAATACATTTTTTGTAGGAAATTAACTGATCTTCAAAAATGGTCTCTTGTATTAAGTCGATTAGATGAAGCGTTAAGAAGATAATCGTATCTAAATTCCAAGCATTGCGACGCCGGTCTCTGATTGGTCAACTTTAATCGCTTATAACTCCGTTTGTAATTGCTAATTGTAAACTTTTAAACCTGTTTCCGCAAAAAAGAAAAATTTTTTTTGAATCACCCTAATGTACATGATATACAAAAAATTCTGTGATCTAAATTTGAAGAGAGAAGTTTCTCAGTTTACGATGCAGAAGTATTGCTGCTCTTTTTATTATTTGATTGTATATTAAGTATTCAAAGTGAGATTGAAAATGGGAAGAAGAAACAGCTGTTAAGGAGACTAGCTCAGTGATATACGTGAGAACGTTAAATATACGAAGACCGTGTGAATAGAAAAAGTATAACGCTCTCCTTCAGTAGCAAAGAGACGGCAAGAGAACCCGTAAAAAAATCCTTTAGACTAAATCGTCACGAGTTCGGATTATTTTCTTTATCGGTCTTTTTTCTTTCTTCCGATCTGACAGTCTGTCTCTGCATATTACGCGCTCTTTTCTCCTTCATTCATTTCCTCTCCTTTTTCTTTTTTTCTCGTCGTCGTTTACACTGCACGTCGTCGACTAAAAGTTAAATTGCATTCCGTCACGAAGACGTAACCTCACGCTCCCGATACCGCACCACCTCGACGCCAGTTCGAGATTTTCAGTCGCCAACTATGGAAGTTCTCAGATCCAATACTATTTTCGTAGAAAGTCAAGTGTCAAGATGCTAAAATATGAATTTAATTCTTTTGTTCCTCGTACTTTTTGACGTAATTTATGCAAAAGTATTATTCAACTTTTGTCGTTTTTTCCTCTATATGGATATTGTCAAACTTCCGTTTTGTCATTTAGCACAAGAGTCAGCTTTAAGAATTCAAATCTTTTTCAACATCTTTCTCATTTTTCCGAGTTTTATTTAAAATTAGATAGTATATAATTTATGATTATATTATATTTATCCTGTTATTTTTATTTTTATGACGAGATACAACGATTATTCCCATTCTCAGAAAAGAAAACAAGAGTCACAGAAAGGCGTCAGCATCCAGATAAAGTGAATTGTCACAAAAAGCATCAAAATTTCTCTTATCCGATTCAGCCCTTTTCTACTCTCATTCCTTTTTACATATGCATATATATGTCAGTCTATACAAGCGCTTTCGGGATTTGTGGAATACTCGCTTCTAGAGGATGCATCGCTCGCGAGCGCATATCTTACACCTTATTACATTTCTTAAATATGACCCGCCAGAACGCTTGGGAAAATCGTCTCGTGCCAGGAAAAGAAAAAGAAAGAGAGAGAGAGAGAGAGAGAGAAAGAAAGAAAGAAGGAGAAGCCTACAATAACGACGTTCTGGAAAAAGGTTTCCGTCGCGAGCTCCGTGGTTTGGAAGGATCTCGAGGTCGTTCTATATGAAAATTTCACGGGTCGCGGAAGCGGAAAGCTCGCGAGCGAAAACGACTCCGTGTCTGTGTGCGGTGAGTCAACCCGACAAGATACCACAGAGCGTAGCACCATGAGTAAGAGAGACAGAGAGACATAAGCGAGAGTACGGAATAGAGAAAGAGAGAGAGAGGGGGGGGGGCGGAGAGACAAAGACAGAAAGGCGAATAGGAAAAGGATATAAAAGCGAACAGGCGAGCAAATGGACTTTCGGACGCCCGCGTCACTAGGAAGCAGTTCGGAATTTCTAAAAGAATTTTCCGTAGTACCGCATGCGCGTTTTTATCCTCTTTCCCCGCCTTTCTCCCTCTTCTTTTGCCAAATTTATTTAATACTCTTCCCATTTTCACTACGTTCCATCGCTTGTTTTTCCGTATTTCTCGATTATTCAGAACTCCAAAGCGAATATTCAAAAGAAAGTTCTCCTGCAGCTGAATATGCGGTTTCGTCTAATGAAATTTTTAACCATTCCCGAAGACACGAATAAATGAATATTAATTTTTTGTGACAAAGAATAGATGACGGTATCAAAAGCACAATGCATATAACTCTAAAAGCGTTACGTACATTATATTAAAAATAAATAATAAACAAATAAAAGAGATACGTAATTAGAAAAATTTCGAGATCGATAATAATTTTTAAAAATGGAACATATGTAATCTATTTGTTTAAACATTTGAAAAAATATTTATTTTCTAGTAAGAACATTAATAAATAAATGCATCACCTGTAAATTGGCTGGCTACCATCATTCCTGTACCACAAAACCATTATGACTCGATCATTTTTCGCTGTTTTTAAGTCACACGGAAGCTTGACTATTTTCCCCTCAACGCCAGCAACGTTCGTGATGGGAACTGAAACAAAAAAAATGCAAGAAACGTTTATCGCGTTCACCAATTTCAATCAAATTTCTTCTTTGCAAAAAATAAATGTTATTTTACTCTATTGAGTAATTTATCGAAAACCTTATGAAATTCGACTTCAGGCCTTGCTTTGAAAATTTTATAATGGTGGTATATATACAAAAAAAATTCCTGACAACAATTAATCGTATATGTATTGAAAAACCGCGTGCTGATGACTTCATTTGTAACACTGGTTACTCAATTCAATATTTTTGTGTCTCGAGCGCGATGATTTTTCGCATTTGCGAAAAAGAATGAAAATCTGAAGGACGTGTTTTTCACTTATTATACTTTTCGTTCTTCACTAATAAGCATATTCTAATATACCCTTTTTCTATTCCAATGCTTTCTTTCTACGTATACATAGGTTACAATAAGTTTATCCACGAGGTTCATGTAACCATCAGGCTATAGGCCGCAAAGTAGAAGATGTAATAGCTTCGCGAATAACAAACTGGGTTCTGAGGATGCTTCGACGTCTCGTGGTTGTTCCTTCGGTATACCAGATCAGATTAACATGTAGATAGGGTTATCAAGATTTAACGAGATTCTCCGTAACGTGTCATATACGTTTGTTCGCTATATTTCACGCGTCAAAGGCGAACATTATCTCCTTGTCACATCGACCTAAATTTAATCATGTTTATCAACTTTTTCAGTTTCATTAGATGCGACCATTTAGTGATTTTTTAATCTAAGAATTTTAAGTTTTCCTAACTGTAAGTGCTAGTTGCCTATAATTCAAACATAAATTTGATTAAGTAAACAGTGTAGGAAAGAGAAACCGTTAAGAGTGAACAAACACCCAAACGAGAGTTCGCAGAAAAATTTCATTCATCGTAAGAAATATAGTAGTTAAACTCATCAATGAATGAACATATCGTTTATAAACGAACATATCGTTTATTGATTAGTCAGTGACTGACTGATGAGTCCAGAAAAATAAAAGATTTATTTGACTATTTAAAAAAAAACATCTACATTTAACTAACACTATTCGGAGATCATCATTATCGAAAATTTTGTGAATATATAGTAATTATCATTTACAAAGCCATCATTTTTAACAAAAAAATATTAATTAATCTTACGACATCTTTAATTTTTTGACAATATAAAATGTTTACTTTCTTATTAATTTTTTCATTGTGTCATTACGTGAGGCTCGCCAAGACAAAAAGCTATCACTCAGCAAATAAAGCTTTGATGCGACATTATCGCGGAAAATGCGCAAGACGAAGGCTCGCATAAAAGCCGCACTTGCGAAGGTTCGGTACTTAATTCGATGACGAACCACGACGTTAATGGTGTAAACAGAGTAATTATTGAGATCGAGACTGAGCGAGGTTGAGATATCTCTGTGGAGAGAAAGCTTCGCGTAAAAGCTGTCAAACGCACACGTGCTTAAACTCAGAGCGATATGAGAAGCAGCATACTCAAGAGAGGAAAGGAGAGAGACTCCAGTTGAGATTTTAGAACGCCCAGCTCGTCGAAGTGACATCCCAAGCGACTCTGTTACGATCCTCGTAAACGTGACCTGTTACACAACTCTTGACAGCTTACAAGCAGGATGTACATGCACCCTAAGTGGATCCTGAAGTTTGCATCGACGAGGTGTCATCCGAATAAAATACTGATAATGCACTAGGTACGTAAATAAGCGAGTCAACATTATCAAGTGTAGCTGGTTAGCAAAAGCACTTTCAAGATATTTGACGATGCACCAAAGTCATAATGATCAGTAAAAAACTTTTTTTTAGCTGATGATAATGAGAACGAAAATAAAGAAAACTTGCTATCCGAGCTTCATGTCTTCTTCCAGATGGCGAGAAATGCTCTTTCGTTAACATGCCCGTATGTCTGATTTTTACGTGGTCGCTCGAGCTCCATCTTGATATCTCAATCGCCAAAAGAAATTTTACTTCACACTGCATACAGAATACAAATTGTGATAGGCAGCATTTGTACATGAGAAACGCTATGACGAATTAAAGATGGAAAATAAATGAATATACATGTATCTCTTTTTAAATAGGTTGAAAATCATTATGCATCATAAAAATGTTAAGTAATTGCATAAGTGGCTGAAGTGATTATTTAATCACAAGAATTATATCTGGAAATGTAAAATATCGTGGGAAAAATCCAAGGAACTCCTATACCTGATTGGTTAGCAAACAAACTTTGGCTTCTTTCTTTCGAAATTTTTTGTTTTTAGAAGTAACAATAATTGTACATCATTGTGTGTAATTTAAAAAACATTCACGTTTAATTTGCGAAATATGTTGAAAACTTTTTTCGATTTCGAGAACCTATCATTCGATTGCAGATTTTCTATAGATAACGAATATGCTAATTAACTAGAAATTTCTAATGAAAAATTGAAAAAAAAAATCGATCGAAAAATCATGTTCTTGAATATTGTAACACTGCTTTTTGTGCGACAATGTTTTAATTATTTTTTCTTCATATCCTAGAGAACGTAATTGGGAAAATAAATACTTTACTTAACATTGTTAAAAAAACGTAAATCTTATCGAGAAAAGTTGGAAGATGACCCGACTCATGATACGTGGCTTAATAATCCTCGCAGCATCCGGATAGTCGCAATATTTTCTGTGTATAGGAGATTATTACATAGAGGAAGCTGAGCAGAGTTTCGCCGCGTTTCCTTGTTTGCGCAGACACGCGTATAACTCGCGTTGTCGGCACAAACCCCCGAGGTTGTATGCTGGAAATGGGATAATTCTAGGACTGATTATTCGACGCTAATTACACGCGGAGCGAATTAATAACTGTGCTTGGCATGCTAACGCCGTTGGCGTGTTGGCATAGCCGGGTGTACAGTTTTGGCGTTCGAGCTTTGCGTGCTTCGATCCTCTTTCCTTTTTTTCTTTTTCATATGAACGAACTTGCAAGCCTTCGAGGGGCTCGCAATCCCTGGCCAGTTTTACTCTTCTCCGAAACCCAGCGATTCAAATGCGAGAATCCAAGCATTTCGGAACTTAATTGCTCGCGAACCCACACACCCGATCATTCCAATGTAACTAGGCAAGCGCGTTAGTTAAAACGTAAGCGGAATAACAGAGTAAACGAACCGTAAACATCGTTTAACCAATTGTTAGATCGATCATTAGCCACGTTATTATCATCGCTAGACCTACCGTCCGACTGTAATAGGTATCAATTTTAATGACAGATTTCACGAAATTATTTAGACTCATGTATGTCGCGTATCTCCTTCAGCACTATAATTCATGAAATTCATCACTATGGACTAAAATCGAAAGAGATGGTATTTTTTTTTCATTTTCGGGGATTTACTCTTATTTATTTCGGACATTGTTTAAATAATTTTATAGCAGAGTCAGCCCAACAATTTTTGTACTGTTATGTTTATGACTCACTCCAAGTATGATTGATCTATTTCTTGTATCGGTGAAAAAAACAATAAACTATTAATTTGCTTTGAATCCTGCTTGTTGCCGTATTTGTAAGCTCGTTAGGCGCTAACGTTAGAGTTGTGAAAACGTACAAGTGAAAACAGAAAAACATACGCAATGGAGAAAAAATGCGGATCATCCCAAGGTATTACCGGGTCGGATTTCTGGATCATAAACCTGACAAAGTAGCACAGACACGTATCTCGTGCCGTTTATCAGTCATATCGTTTACGTACTCGTACCGCATGTCGTTTTATCGCCGACTTCGTGGGCACATCATAGATATGTGTCACGTCACGCCATCAGAAAGTATCGTTCAATACGTATACTTCTGCATCTTCGTAAAATCGTGGAAATTTATATGGCACTTTATTGTCTCTGCTCAGTTTCCCCTTTTTTCTGCATCATGGAACTTAAGCCTAAAAATGGTTTGAAAAATATGTCTTCACTATAAATAATTAATTAATTCCTTTAACAATAATTTCCTTGTCAGTTTTTCTCATTTTGCAGAAAAATAATGTAATCGAGAGTTTATAATACTGAAATTAAATTATAAAATTTTTAAACAGTGCTTATCTGTTAAATATATATTTTATTCGTTTGACGCAACTCGCATAATAGCTATTCGTAATGGTGGAAATCTGTTTGTCTCGAGTGAGCTGCGAATTTTTATACATATATCGTAAAACATAGGCCATTTCGAAGCAATGCAAAGTAGCTTTATAGCGAGAGAGGGTATAACAAGGAAGTATGCTCGCGTTAAAGTTCTAGCCCTTCTTGTCAGTATCAATTTTAGGTTGAACAAGGGAGGGTTGAGAGTCTAAGCTTTATTTACCATAAAACGTGGATATTTACTTCCAGCGGTAATATGCACCGGTAATTATAATACGATTTATTGTAATTACAGCTTTTATTACGACCAGGTGACTTGGAGTGGAAAGGGCGCCGTATGAGAGAGAGAGAGAGAGAGAGAGAGAGAGAGAGAAAGACAGAAAACCTGGAGTTGGGTAAACACGGAAGTCGCTCAGCTTGCATTCCGTTTTACAATCCTTAGAGTATTTCGTGGATACACGAGAAGAAGCGACTATTCGTATATTAGTATACAGGCTTCTTTTCCATATTTTTCTCGCAATTTTCGCCACCGTTGTTACCATCGTGGCCGTTGCACTTAGCTCCGATCCGCGGGTTCTCCGTTGGTGACGTTAATCTTGTTCATGAGTTACGATGCCTGCACTTCATGGAGCCGTCACGGTTTTACTGCCTTCCTTTGAACGTGATACGATGGAAAAAAGTGTTGGCTCTTTCGTGGATTTCGCGGCTGTTGTGTATGAAGCCGGGAAGCGCGAAAGACCGAGGAAACGAGTCAGACAACGCTGAAGGAAAGGTTCAAATGAATCCGGGTGTCAGCGTTTGCTCTTTGCACGCGCACATTCTTTTCTGAATAATAAACGGATGGCGGTAAAAAAAACAAGTGGTAGGAGAAAAGGCATACCGAAGGGAAGAGAGAAGAAAGAAGAAAAACACGGGCGCGGGCATGGCCTCTGTAATCACCGAGTGCCGAGACTGAGCGTATATAGTCACTAAACATTATTCGCCAGTTAATATAGGAACACTTGCCGCGCATATATGTACACGTTCATGTGTAAGAACCCGAGCAGGCATACTCGATTTGCTTCGCGATAAGGATCCCCTCGGGAGAGTTTCGCTAATAGAATTTTTTTGGTGTATATTCAAGGTAGTCCACTAAAAAATATAACAAAAAACCTACGGTAGATTTTATTATTTCGCATAGAGAACGTATGCAGATATACCTCAACGAAAAATAGTGAAAGTCTAGATCCGAAGTTGTGATACTAATATTATTTTATCTCATTCTAAGAAAATAATAAAAAGTCGTAGACTAAAAAAGATGCAATTTGGAAAAATATAGAAAAATAAACGTTTTAGTTTCAAAAAGCGTCAAAAGCTTATGTTCTTGGGTATCATCATGTAATTAATAATTATGGTTGAGAGACTGGAATATAGTTTCATCGTCGTACTTTGTTAGGTTTCGTAATGCATATAGTCACCCATAAATGGCTGATTGATCCTTTTACAGGAGACGGGAACAGACCTTCGCGATTTATTAAGCGTATCGAAAAACCATTGATTATTTCCAGAATATTATGGCTGTATATGAAACGTGAAACCTTAAAAAAGTTCCCACGGGAACACACGTAGAATACGCATATGTAAGGGGCGATAATGACGCGATATATATCGTCTTGAATACAGGTTAGTCATCTACTTTTAAAAATTTTTACTTCTTAATATTTTCTCGGCGTACTTTGCCGATAAAAAGACTCAAAAAATAGCCACAAAATATAAGTTTTTGCACAGTTATGCAATTAACCGAACGGTACAAAGCTATGTTATTTGTTACATTATTATATTGCACTCAAAATACTAGCGACTGAAAATGCTTGAATACATAACGAATTAAAAAAAATTGACGATTACCAACATTTTGTTGTTGATGGGAAGTACGCGATTCTTAAGGCAATACCAAAATAAGAAATCTGTGAGATAAATAGACGCTGTGGGCTCAGCGTGTATCCGCAATATGCATTTATTAGGTGTACTCAGAAAGAGCCGATTTCCCGATCGAAAAGATAGAAATAAGCGAGGAAATGAGAATAAAAATCCTCGAGTATAAAAATAATGCTTGTATGCACATGCGTGTATAAATGGAGAATAATCTTGCTGGAATGAGAAACCTGCTTACCGCAAACTTCCAGACTAGTTATTACATGACTCAATGTATAATCATGATGGGACTCCAAGAGTTCGGATAAATCATTCTTTGGATTGCGAAGCATCGAGCCTATACTTTGTTGTCAGCTCTGTTTTAAAAGATCGATGTATTTGGGGAAGCTTTTATTTCATTTTTCTATTCTCATACTTTTTTTCACCTTTTTTTTCAAATTACTTGTTTGCACAGTGAATTTAAAATTTTTGAAGAAAACAATTATTGTTAGTCTTGCGTTGGAGATTCTCTTGATCCTCGTTTCAGTCTTCCCGTTCTTTTGTTGCTCAGTGAATACGAGTCTTCTCTGGCAACAATAGTCCCATCACATGAGTACAGCTCTTCAATAATTCTTAAGTATTCTTCGAACGGATTTTCCTCCCCTTTGTGAATAACGAGTCGAGATTCTTGTCATTCGATGATTCGACATTCCTCTCTTGAACTGCTTCCGATAACACCGAATATTCTCATAAATTAAATTGTGCATCCCGTCCTTGTCAAGAGAATCCCAGGGAATGAAAAATAGAAAAGAACAAAAACTATCAAGTTTTCTTTCCTTATCCAGAGATAAAAATAATCTTCCACCTTCCGCGTCCCGTTTTCCTGTTCGCAATTTCAACTTACGCGGTTCGTTCCCGTATGCGAGACGTGTGCCAAGTTTTGCGCCACTCTTTACACCTTCGAGTCGACGACCACGTTTTCAGCTTCCTCTTATACATTTTTCATTCTTTCTTCCTCAGCATTTCTGCCCTTAATATTATTCTTTCCGGTTGGAGACTACACACCGTTTTTCTTTTCTCTCACGAACATTTTACTGTTCCTCTCCCGTCTCTTACATTATCTCGATCTCGGCACTCTTGTCGCTTGCCAAAAATTTGAAACCACAATTTTGCACACCGCGTTTCCACCGCGACCATTAAACCAATTTGCTCCCTGAACCCAGTCCCGAAGTAACCTGAGGTCATTTTCGAACTCAACACCACGCGTGCTCATCCATCTTTCTATTTTTTCTTCAGTGCTCCATTTTTTCCTCGACACTCGCTTTCGCAGCTACGCGAAACTTATTATTCCGAGGATCTGGAAATTGCGGTAAACGAATAAGAGCAATCTCTCACTTAGCCGTCGGATTTTCTGCTATAATTGTGTATCCCGGAAAAAATGGGTAATGATGATTAATGAAAGTTGTTTGTCTTCATTCTTCTGTGACCCGATATATGCCGGATAGTCACAATTATATAAGGAGGATCATGATGACACGGATGTCTACAGGCACAATCAACAGAATTATGATTAAGATTAGTATGAAAGTCCGACTGATAACCAAAGATAGTGAGCATTACGAAAGAGAGAAAAAAAGAGATTGAGATTGATTTATTATTATGCCGTGGAAATATCCGTGGGCAAACAAAAATTACATTGGCTACAATATTTGGCAGTACAGTACACGAAATGTAATATAAAAGCATATAAACATAAGAATTATACACATACACATATAACATATAAATAATATAAAGAAGCAAGTAACAGCTCACCAAGCAAAATAATGAACTGAGCAATATAGCGAAAAAATAAAGCGATCGGACTATTATAATTAAATTATGCAATAGATATGTAAATAAATTTCTCTTGAAAAATGAAATAAGTAAAAGTAAGAGAGAGTAACCAGAGAAGAGAAAGAAAATTTAGCTTATTGCAGTGTCGTTGCATTATTACTCACATTCGTTTATTGACCTTCTAATATTTGAAAATTCAAAAATACACTAATTTCGTGTAAACGGTAAAATCTTAATTTTTTTTAAATCCATAAATAAATAAAGTACGAAGAACAGTGAAAATAAATTTTACTTATATTTTTTTTCTCATAAACCGTTCGAATGTGACTAAAGATTATGAGACAGTCACTCTGGGCGCATATCATTTCGTTAAATCGGTACTGCGCTGGCTCTTCCTTGGGTTCCCCGGACTCGACGAGTCTCAGGGCGAGCAAAGTACACGTTCTGGCACAAAGCTCTAACCATAAAGCTCCAAGTTGCGCGTTTGCACTGCGGAGGCCGGATATACCCGGAAACCTCGCACTATACCAAAAACTGTAGCACGTTACGTACATAGAAAGTACGTAAGGAGGCACGGTTATATTTATAAGTATTATCGGTATGGATATATAGTGTATGAGTTCAGTATGTACTGAACAGAAATGAAACTTGGAGAAACGAAAAACGACTCTCTCTATCTGCACTAAAGCGTTGGTGCAACATTCGCCCTTCTATTTCTTCGTCTTCTTCTTCTTTCCTTCCTTTCCTTCCTTTCCTCCTTTCCTCCTTTTCTCCTCCGCCTTCGTACTGCTTTATTTACGCTTTTTTTCGTAGTTTTTTTTTTCGACTTAAACAGTATCATCCCCTTGCGCGTGGATCCTCCCGCCTCTCTTTTTTTCGAAAGAGTATACCCCTCTCGTAAATACGCAGCAAAAAAAGAACGATTCGCTGTTTTCTCTATTTATACACGTTTGGATATGTGCGCGAGAGTGAACTCTCGTATATACGAAGTAGAAGCCTGTGAAGGTTTAAGGGAGACTCGCGAAAAAGCAATGCGGTGACGCAGCCTCGTTTATTCGGCAAAATAACGGCTCTGGAGCAAAGAATAAATACATATAAAGAACGAACGAACGAGCGAACATGAGCGTGCCTGTTACCGTTGGAAAGATTCCGATATTGTATATCTATATATGGATTTACCTACATTGCTTTACATGCGTGTGAATGTATTTATATGTGTATACGCAAGACTGAACATTTTCGTGGAGGATAGCGCAGGAGTAAAAAGGAGAAAAGAGAAGAAAGAAAAGCAGACGAACGACGAAGCTGCAGATGCGTAGTCGTTTCTACTTTACCCTGGCATATATGTGTATAATAGCGAAAGAGATTTTCCCCTTGTGTAAGTCAGCCAGGACCAAGCCATGTGAAAGTAACATTTTCTTGGACAGTTCTATCGCCCTTTAAAAACAGAATTCAAATTTATATTGTGACGATTAAACGTTGGAAATTCGATAAAAAGAGAAAAAGTATCCTTTTTCTAAAATTTCAATAGAGAAACAAATTTAATTTAATCTTAAATAATCTTTTTACATATTATTTGAAAAAACTAATTTTTACTAGTAATAAAGGTAATGCATTTTAAAAGGTTAAGGTTTAATTTCGAACCTTTTAAAAGGCCAAAATTATTGTTCAACATATATGTATGCAAATATATATATAACATATAATGTAACCACCAAAAGTATAGAGTCATTGTTGTTAAAAAAATGAATAAATGAAAAAAAAATTTGGGTGCATGATTTTTTTGCCATGTCCGTAATTTTTGGAAGCTTGGTGGTATCGTCGTCGCAATCGGCGATCGACATACATCACTTTGAGGACGTTGCAGAATTCAGCGAAGAGGGTTTGAGCAATGATGGGTTTCCATAAACTGGAAACCCGTCCTGGAAATTGGAAACCAGTAATTTATGACGGATAGAGAGGATTCCACCATTATCTTCGTAGAACATAATGTTCCTTACGAATATACGCACACAAAGATCTCCATTGTACATCAGCCCTATATTTCATAGAAACTCGAACGAACGAATAAAGGAAGTACTAGCTGGCCAATATTTATTGCAGAATAACGAATCGGTACTATCGACAGTAATGCTAAATTCGATATAAATGTGATTTATAATTATTCGCTTTTAATTACGAATTCTTTATCTTTTTTTCAAAAATTTAAATGTTATATAATTACGTTAAACAGTGCTTTTTTTATCTCGTTCGAGCCATATAAATTATACAGTTTAAATTTGTATGTTAAATGTGTTGAGATCTCGACGTCAGCTTGAATGGCAAAGAGCTGCATGCACTCAGTGTAGGACTTTCTTTAGAATTTAATACTGTGTAGCGTATGAGATGAGCATAGAAATGAATTACTTTAACGATCCCGTCGTTGAGTAGAATAGAGGAAAAGCTAGGGTTATTTATAACGAAAAGGATGCGGAGTTTGTACTGAAGACTTTAAAACGGTGAAGCCAGGGTAAAGAAAATCTGGCGGTTCGCCGTACAGCGGACGTAATTAAGGATGCCCAGAATGTACACAAATGTACGTATAATTTCAGACGCACCCACGCAAGAACGGACAAACATTAAGCGTAGACGCGTTGCTTCAGATATAAGTCAGAACCAGAAGAGAGGCGCGTCGGGATTTACCGAGGGAGTTCTGTAAAGGCCGAAGTGAATCCTCGAGAAACCCTTCGGAGAAAAGCAACGACGGTCAGCCAGTGACTCTGAAACTGTTTTTATTCGCTTCGTTTCTTTTTAACTTTCAGTTGTTGGCTCGCCTTGTTTGCACAGTCCGTAAGAAATGAGCCATTCTTCCAGAGCGACTTTACTGCTGGCACATTGAACTCAAGCGTATGGAATGAAGCGTAGGAAGAACAGAGGTGAGGACAAATCTAAAAAAAGAGAAATATCTTTAAAAGGGTCTCCAAGGCCAAACAGATTTTCACATAACGATTCTCGTAAGTCAAGTTCTCTCCTGTTTACACTCGATAATCCTGAAGTGAAAAGTTTTCAATTCCTTCGAATCGATGGGCTTGCGGTTCACTTCTTAGTAAAAATACAGTGAATTGTGGCGAAGTTTTTTTTACTGTTCAGAGTTAAATACTTCCAAATTTTTTTTTTTTAATTTCCTGATTAAAGTAGCAGATTGAAAATATTCTTTCAAGTGCCCCGATGAAAATTAAATACATATCTTTACGATGTATCGACTGTCGAATATATGAACGTCCAAGTACATAAGAGCCGATACATTAAAGGTGTATGACAGTGTGTTATGTGGAACGAGATATGTTCAATAGAGGCTTTTGCTTTGTATAAGCTGGGATACAGTGTTACCACCAGGACGCTGTTGTATATTTTGGTTTCAGAACATAGGATAAAACGCCCAGACTGAGAGAGGACGAGATGAGAAGATTTACGTGGTGACGGGTATTACGGACAGGTATTAGCATGGAACCAAGCATGGAACCAAGTTTCAGGTTATTTACGATCGATAGTCCGCTCGGGACTATGTTGACGAGGGAAATCTCCCATTCCTCGATGTAATTTTGGTCCCTCGTGTGTACCTCGATCCTTGTACTTGCCCGCGCCAAGAACTCTATGGGTTTATGAGGTGTGAAAAGACAACTATCTGTGCCAAGAAGAAATTGCGATGCTCAAGAGCTCCAAGCGAGAATATCCCGTCCCTATTAGATATGAGAAATCTTCCCAGTTATCTACAAATTTTAGATTGACTCCACAAATCGTGGTGTACCGTTGATTCGCAAAATAAATTCTATTGGATGGTCATTGCAAGATTAAGACAAATAAGAAATACTGTTAGTATTTAAATCAAATTAAAGCGAAAATTATAAACACGTATGAATAATCTACGTATGAATCAAATTGTGCTGGAAGATAAAGTTGCTCTGATTTCCAACAAATCTTTAAAAGTGAACTGAACTGTTGATGAACTGCCATACTAGAGGATTCAGGATTATTGGTAATTGAGAAACTTCATAAACATTTCAAAGTTACAAGAATACAACGTAGATACAATCTGCAGTGTTTTATCATTTTGTAGATTTGAACGGCGTGTAAGGAAATAATAAAATTATGTAGAAAAAAAAATTGAAACAAGTATTTTGTCTGAGACGTAATGACAGTTGGGCTAACCGCGTAGACTATAGTAACAAGCCACGTATTCCGCGGTTAACATATACACTAGCTGTTAGAATCCGGATACGACAGCCAGCCACGAGCCTTAGTTCCATTCGATCACAGGAACCAGAGATCTGGCAACATGTGGATAAGGGTTGGTCGGTTGGTCGGTCGGTCGGTCGGTTCGTCGCTTGGATCTTGGTAGTCGCTGTAAACCAGACATATCCTCCTTTACCACGGACTTTCCTACACGCACGTGTGCGAGCAGACGGTGCACGCTGGTGAGCCTGGGCGTCTTCAATGTCCGAAGTCATTCCCGCAGGGAGAGGATTAAGTTCTTCGACCTAAATCAATTCTCGCCGACAAATCCTCGTATACATAGCACAGTGACGTCTCCGCTGAATATATATGCTTCAGATATTTCATTGAGTTTCACACATATAGCCTGAAATTCCTTTGTCCCTCGTTCTTCCGACATCCAATCTTCCTCATACATTTTCAGATCTGTATAAAGTTTGGGTACCCTCCGCCGCAGCTTCCGACTTTTACGCTCTCACGAACAATCGCTAAAGGCAATTGAGTGAAACCATTTTGCACCGTTCAAAAGTGTTGGAGGTGCAACTCGCTTGGAAATTATGATAGAAAGTACGGAGTAATATTTTCACGAACGCCAAGGTAACTCTTGAGCAATAATTCTTTACGAATTATCGACCAGTTGGACAATCGATACACGAGTAAAACTGTCCGAGTACTGAGCTTAAGGAAAAAGAAAAGAGTAGAGGTAAAAAAGCTGAGAAAATCCCAAGAAAAATGGTGATAAAAAGAGGTGAAAAAGTATAAGGGATGTATGGTGGTGGAGAAGCTTTCCTCCCACTTTTCTCGTTATTATTATTTTTTCTCCGGGAAACATAAATTCCGAGAATGTTTCTATCGGAACATCGTGCTCCACTGTCTCCGTATAAAAGGGCCCGAGAGGTCAGACTAAAAGAAGTACGAGAACGAGCGACGATTCCACGCCATTTTCTTCGTGAAATTTATCGTTGAAATAATGCGGAAATAGTGAGATCCTGAGGGTTGCAAGCAAAGGCAAAGGCTCTTTCATTCCTTTTCGCTGCTTTTCGTCTCGAGAGTGCGGTTCAGTGCATGAAAAGACGCATTATTCTTCAAACGATGAAAAGACTTTATAAAACTTAAATCCTACAGATATTTTTGTCTCCTAAATAAAAAGCGTTGGTATCGAAGCATTTTTCCACTCTTAGACCCAAAATTGGAAGTGGTGTTCGCTAAATAAAACCATTTTTTCAATCCCACTCTTTGTGTAACTGAAAGCATTGCTAAACGCTTAGTTGAGAAGATATATTTGAGCTTAATTATTCCTTGTGAGAATACCTCATCGTCGAAGAAACAATCTTTTGTCGAAGACACTACCTTTGCCAAAAAAATGCGATAATGCGAGGAGTGTTAGCAGTTTTGCGGGGAATGCGCGTTAATTATTATCTGTATACAACACATCGAAAGTTATAAGTTAGGCTGTAGCGAAGCAACATGTCAATGGCGACTAGTTTACGCCAACTCCTTTGGGGTGGAAACTAGAACGATGAAGAAGCGTTGCGAATATTACGGACAGGTTTGTTATGCGAAAACTCGTCCTTTCCGTGGCATTTACCCTTCGTCTCAACTATCCGCCTGTCCAATGATTATTTCAAAACAAAGTTTCGATGGAAGCAAAGGTAATGTAGAAGTCAGTCAAGTCGGCAAGTTACACACAAACTGACGAAGAGGAATGGGAATGGACGTTTCTTTACAGACAGCAATATGGAATCCAGATGATTGTATGCACATACATCTACACAAAAAATTACAAATATGTTGCCGCTTTATGGTAAACCCGGAGTTACATCCGTACGATTTGGTTTTCAACAGCAAACGAAGGCTTAGTGGATCTTTTTCCAACAAAGTCGTCCACGCCAGGCATACGAAGATATTTTTTCGACTTGGATAAAAGGGACGAGAGAAAAGTTTTCACATCGCGTGCAAAGACTGATAAATTGTTTTTGTTTCTTTGAGATTCGATTAAATCTTCAATGTTCTCTTTGATTTAAAAGAAAATATTTTTTAATGAAGGAATAGTTCTACAAATCTCTCTGTAGAGACTGTCCTTTGAGAAATTTCAAGACGGTTAATTTTTTATATATATTAGGGAAGCAGGTAACAATTTTTTTACACGTTATTTTATCTTTCACTTAATCATCTCCACGAGTTCTTGAAAAACTTGGTTAATGAGCTGATTTTTTAAAATGCTCTTCGAAATGCTTATCAAAAGCTTCTGGAGTTATTTTATTAGAGCAGAAGTTATAAAATGTTTTCAGTGAAACGGTAAGCAATATATTTTCATTTATTCTTAATTTCGACAGGTACTACGATATCAATAAAAGTTTAATTACACAAATTTTATTTGCAGCTGAATTAAATTTAATTAAACATTTACTTTTTATAATACGAGCAACAACATGGCCACTTTTTTTACATGTTTGAATTGATATTTTGCTGTTTTTCTAGGCGTATATTTCATACAACTTCGTATAATGCGCTCTAATTTTTTTTATGAGTAGAGATTAGCCAAAAGTTAATGTGCTCTACATAATACGCTCTATTCCGATCAATCGATCGTCTTTTTTAATATAGGATATCAACCAAATTTCTCCTCAATTTTGTAACATAAAAATTTACAATTATTAACGCCAAGTTAATTTGGATATTACATTTTTCGCGTATTAAGCTCAGTAATTTTTTTCACCCGTACGCTAATAGAGTGTGTACAATTTGGTCATTTGGTTCGCGTGCCCAACTTTGTGTAACCTCACCCTTTGGTGTTTCAAACCCATCAATTGTTCCCGTTTTACCAGGAAGGGGAAAAATTGTAATAAGCGTTACCGAATGGTCTAGCGATAAATTTTATAGCAAACTTCTATCAAAGGAAACTTTTCTTTTTTCTCTTATACATGATTTCTGAATGGATAAAAAATGTCTTTATATACTAGTATAAGAGCTACAGATATGAATTAGTAGGGGAAAAAGATGAAAGAAGAAAGAAAAATCAGTAGGATTTTTACTATTAAAATCTTAATGACAGGCAGAATAATAAGCATTTAACATTAATTTAATGAAAGAAAATTTTGTAGATTAATAAACTATAAATGATTGCTGTTATAATAAAAATCTACGATGTAGATATATGTCAAGGTATATAGGTTTACAAATTTAATAATCAATCGGGAACTATTAACGATTTCAGATTTTATTTTACTTTTAACTAATCGAGTACACGGGGTTGGTCATCTTTAGAGTCGAAGGTGAAAGAGTACTGATAAACAATTCTTACAAGTCTTTATCTTTCTTTCTCTTTATTCTTTTTCTAACAGTCGTTGATATCGGCCAGAAAGACCGCATACTCCAAGCCTTCTCATCTCCTTCCTAAATCCTATGGAATTTATGTTTGCTGGACGGCCTTTAGCACGAAGCAATTTTTCATCGGTTTTCCCTGTAGCCGTTGGAGGGAGGAAGTTACGAAGATGGAAAGAGCGAAAGAAAGTGTACAAAGGTCCAACCTCGAACACGAAAACGCCTCGGAAAGAAAAACGTTAGCTGTAGCATCCAACTCTGGAACGTGTGCAATTGCACAAAAATAGGTGCGCCATACATTACGTTAACAGAAAGTAAATCATTTACGCAGCTATATCTTGAAGAATGAATTAAAATTGTAACGGCTATTCGTGACTACCATAAAACCTATATTTCAACCGATAACCGTAACTGATTATTCAAATCGTGAAAAAAGTAATTTACGAAAAATATTATTGCCAATGAAAAATACTTTAGAAAAAACTGACATCGAGTAATATTTCGAAACGAGCTTGCAAGACACGTTTAATTCATCAAGATCTATTCGATCCCAAATAATGAGAATTATGTCAGCTAGATGGCCGTGAATAAATGAGAAAATATTCGAAAAAATCTGAAAACAGAATTGGATTAGATATCAATGATCCTGACATCTTAATCGACTTCAGTCTGCATTTCTATGAGCCTGGATTATCGTACGCACGGCATAAAGGGACAAGCGTTTCGGAAACGCTTCCAAAATTTTTCTCGACCTCAATAGCCCCGACTCGCACCCCAAGGGGATTCTCGAAACAGATAAGCTCAGCGTCGGTCCATTCATCGGACTCAGAGAGCCAAAAAAATAGGAGGGAAGTGGCTGATCCTGCCAGACAGTCAACAAGATAACCGACGGGTCAGAGAGACACCGTTACGCCATGGAATATCCGTCGGTGAACATCGAGCGTTCGTTGTGCGAAGCTGCTTCAGAATCCGCGAGAGACCGGCAGGACCAAGAGAGTTATCAGAGATGACGAAGCACTCCCAAGATGGTCCTCACCATTTTCTACAAAGTCTGTATATACTCTATCATGAATTCACGTTCCTTTATTCTTCGTTGCTCCACGTTCAAACTCACGTTTTCCAGACGACGGAGTTTCGAGCCACGTCGTTCCGAAGCGTTCACTTGCCAGCTTTCCCGCGCTTCGGAGCATTTCCGAAGACTCCAAATGGTCCTCAACGCCATTCGCGTCTCCGGCCAGCAATCATAACTTTTCATTTTCGTGTTTCAAACCATAGCCCCACCAGTATAAATATTTATGCGACAGCAGATCCCACGGGAAAGAAACATTTTTCCGTTCAAAAATTTATCATCGTTAGGAATTTTATTTCGTTTTATGAAAATATGAAATGAATTGTTGATGGAAATTCTTAGTTCAGATAATATGTAAGATTCAATGTAACTTCGTAATATATTAATATTTCAATAAGAGAATGGAATATTTTTCGATGCTGAAGTTCTATCAGAATGAGGAATTAGGTATATCTGTATATGTAATGGCGAAGAAACAGAATGGAGAGCTGCAGCTAATGTTCGCGTGAGATAAACATCTTGACTGGGGCAACGAAGATTTTGGCAGAGAGCATACGGCATTGGAGTACATACAGCAATACCGGAAGCATGAGTTAGAGACAGAAGTATATGGTTTGCGGTTGGCAGGATGCCGCGCTTCTTTCGTCCCCCGATACTTTCTTTGATTTTCCCTCTTCCATTTCATCTCTAACTTAGTAGCTTTTTATTTCTCTTCGACTTTGCTCTTTCTCTACCTTTCCCTTCAGCCAATGAAAGAAGAGAAACGTGGCGTTCTCATCTTGAACACGGACGGTTGAAGCTCTCCGGCTTTCTGCCCCTTTCTCATTAACCCGTCATTTCGTATATCCTACCTCGAACGGTGTTCTTTGTGCAACACCAGGAAAAATCTTTCCCAGCAAGAAAATAAGATGAGAGAAAGAAAGTCGCGAAGCGATGAAGGAAACAGACGAAGATGAAGATAGGAAGGCTTCAAGCGGGTGGCAACCGGAAACCGAGCTCTCAACCACAAGAAGCTAACTCTTGGGGAGAGAGCCACCGCGACCAAAGCACTAATAAGCAACCTCTTAAAGAACTTAACCCACTGTGGTGAGAGGCAGGGATGCAGATACGCTACATACAACAGAACACATCCAAAAGAGTACATGCAACATTTTCCGGCGTACTGGTATTACAACTACTGTAAAAGTCGAAATGATGACGGTCTCTCTCTCTCTATTCCCGCAGCACCCCATTACGTTGACGGTGAACTTAGGAAAAAGCCTGAATCTCAAGTGGCTAAAAGAGAAGATGAGGGGAGCGAGAGAAATAAAATGAGGGAACTGGCAGTTCGTTACAGATTCGTACTCCACCCACGGGGTTGAATCTAATCACGAGTTATCATCGTTCCACGGCATATATATATGGCTAGAACTAACATACATTCAAGAAATACATGTCGAGCTCTTTTTGGTAATTCATCATTTTGACCGACGGGTTGCTGGGTTACCCGCATCCTGCTATGCACCACAGAGTGCCGGAATTTACTGAGTATACAGTGCACTTGCAAGAACAGTACGTAGCGTTCATATTAACGCTGTATAAAATATATTCACATCTCCGTAGCTGCCTTAACTCCAGTTATGTTAAAGTTTTAATTGGTGAAAAAGGAATTGTACAAAAAATTGGAAAAGTTTCATGTTTTAAACATTCGTACTTAAAGAGGAAATTTGCTTTTCTATTTTCGTAATGAGATCCTTCGATCGATGTGGCTCATAAAAAAATCTACATTCACTGCACGATACGCCAGAGAAATCTTTGAAAGAATAACCATGTGGAAGTCACATCCATCCGTTACGTCGACGAGTCTCTATATCCGCTATATCGTCCGATAGCCATAGATTCTGGTTTGTCATTGATATATACGACGGACTGAAAAAATTGAAGTTTTGCCAGGAGTTTATATGGCATCTGGTTGTACGTTTTTCGGGGTGTCTATTGCCCTGCGAGGATCATGCTTCGAGTGTCTTAAAGCTACCGTCAGTGTTCTGTATTCACGTTCAATCTCTTTCGTTCTCACTCCACCGAGAACAAGATGGAAAAAGAAATAGACGGGGCTCTTATAAGGGTTGAAGTAGAAATGTGGAAAAAGGCCGAGCAAGCCTGTATCATTTCTGTCTCTCTCTCTCTCTTTCTATCTCTTTCACTTCTGCCGGTGGTATCAAAAATAAAATGGCGTGCCAGCTGTACGTGCAGTAATCTTTCTCCGATCTTTCATTGCGGTTGGTGCAGAGTAGCAGGCTGCGCTTGATTTTCAGAGTTCTTGACGCCGTATGCCATCCGATGTAGTGCGCAGTTGGCACACTCCGAGGTTTTTTTCTTACCTAGCCACATTCCCAAATACTCGACCAAAACGAAACCCACTACTAATAAATAATATTCTCCACACGCAGGCGCCTTTATGAATCAGCGACTCCATGGAAAACGGGAGAGAGAGAAAGACAGCAGGAGAACGGAGGAACGATTTCACTATTATTTCTATCATACTTTTCGGGCCAAATACACTTTCCACACTTATGTCACTATATCGCTAGGAGGAAAATGATCGAAGCGATAACGCAATATGAGACTCTTACGTGGAGGAGAACTTGCAAAGCCGCGTGAGGCCTCTGGCTTTCTGTACCACTTTGCTGCCACGTACTTTGCTATATCTACGCATATATTCCTCTGTATGCATTGGCACTTTTCTACATGCCTCGGAGAAAGAGAAAGAGCAACATCGCTAGCTCTGGATGAGTACAGCTTTTGCACATAGTGTCACTCTCTTTCCTTACCCCCTTGTTCCCTCTTTCCTCTGTTCTTTCGCAACAGAGCTATTTATGGGCTCTGCGTGCAAAGTATACGTGCTCAGTCTCTCCTATACCTTTTCCCGACTACGCGATACGCGCCGAGGTTGTACGTGTTCTCCGGCGGCTGTAGGCCGGTATCGAAGATGCAAAGCAGCGCGCGCGTCGAGGGTTGACACGCGATCGGCTGCTCGACCACGCGACTCCACACTCCACTCATATTCTCGCCTCTCTTGGCATATAACTAATAATTTTTTTTTCACCCCTCTAATCGGGACACGTTGATATCATGATTATCGAAATTACTATTCAGGCATTGACACTTACGACCTGGACATTTTTTAAATGAAGGTCTTTCAGTTGAGCACTGCTCATCGGAAGAAAAACTGCTTCTTTGATCAGTGGATATGAAACATTGAAATTCACCATATTAAAGGCTCTAGACTATTTATACTTTTTCTGAATATAAATATGGATGTTCACTAGCATTTTAAGTGGCACACCAGAGTGTTAATATAAAAAAAATCGATAGTTTTAATAATAACATAATAAATTTAGAATACGTATTTCAAATAATTTTCTTTCCAATCAATTTCTGAAAATCTCCTTTTTTTGGTAGACATACTAGTGGTGGTACCTCTTAAGCTATAATAGAGCGTAAAATTTTATTATGTAAGTGTGTTCTCAAAAAGAGAGAACATTTAAAAGTAATAAAATATTCCACCGCCGATCGAGAATAATCGTTCCTTAAAAGTACAATAGAGCATTGAATAAAAAATTAATCACGGCTTGATAAAATGGTTATTGATCCCAGGATATAGCGCACGAACGTGGGGAAAAGGATGAGAGGAATATACCCTCATGGGGCGAAGAACCTTCGAAAGAGTAACGGCGCACGGTGCGAAATGAAAAGTCTTAGAAACACGCTTGAACACATTTTGCATTTGGAAATAGCCTGCGGGCTCGGTTTGCAGCTTTTCCGAATCCCGCTTGGTCGAATTGTGCGAAAGGGGATGGAGAATGTGGAAGGGAGGAAGCGATGGGATTTCGACGGTGCGAAAAGCGGGCTGCCCAAGAGAGTGAGAAGAGTCTTCCAACATTTTGCTGAAGATTCTAGCGGGGTTGCCTCAAGGGTCTTAGAGTCGAGGAAGAGAGCTCGAGCATCGCGCTCACGTCCAGATCGTGCATCATCCACCAGACCGGTAACCACGAGTCAGTAGACCTTCACGAGGGCGATATATCGTTGGCACCCCAGGCCGTCTTGGTTATTCATGGTTAAAATGCCGCAGCATCGAAACGCGTCACTTCGCAGCGCTCGCGGCTTGTCCTTCTCCATAGAAGTATAGACTTGGCCGCTTTACAGGATTATTCTTCTAAACCCTCCCTCCAAGATGGTAAAATATATATAACCCACTCTTTTTCAACTTCGAATATTGCTAACCCCTCTCTTTTACATCTCTATATTGAATTTCTTGCCAAGAATTTCATTCTAAAGAGTATTCAGCAGTGTGGGCCAAGAAAAAAAAATGAAAGAAGAGCCGGCAGAGCGTCACTTTTTTTTTTCATCAGATCGTTTCTCCCTGACGCTCAAAAATTTTGTGTTCATAGGATCGAGACTTCTATACGAAAGACAGACAAAAACGAGTGAGATAAGGAGAAAATGTATGACGAATACACTTTGTCCTCAGGCCATTCACTTTTACAGTGGCTCTCCAAAAAAAAAAGTATTTCAAAGCCCCTTTTTTGCTCTACTTTTCTATCTGTTTCTCGTCCCTTCCTTCCCGTCTCTATCTGCTCTCTCAGCGAATTTACGATATTCCAAGTGTGACAGGGAAAAGGTCGAGAACATATCTCTCCACCTAGGTAATTTTACTGTGTGCGTATAAGGTATAGCGGAGACACTACCCGAAGCTTAGAACCAGGAGTAAGGGGAAGAACAACTGATCTCTTATTCACGTTTCTATTCTTTCTCTTCTCATTCCTTCCGAATAAATGATGTATAGGGGATGCGAGCGTGTGCGTTACTGTGAACGTGTGTTTGAATACTGGCTCGTCGTGTACATGCATGTGTATATTTCAGACCGCTTGAGCTTATTGCGCAGACGACGTCCCGAAGAATACGAGCTTTCGCCCAACCTAGCGAATAGCTTATGGTAGACAATAAAACCTAAATTCATATATATATATATATATTCTCACTCTCGAATCGTATACGAAGTATTCATCGCAAACTCCCCTCTTTTCAAATTCACCATCTGATAAAAGAAATCCTCTAACAAAATTTTTCCTCACACTTTATTTGCTGATAAAGTCTTCCCTCTCTTTTTAACTTGAAAGACAGTCATTTTTGCATTTCAGATTCTAAACAGACATACAAATTGATTTTTTGAAAAAGAAAACAGGTAAAATTTTCATTTGTTTCATATGTGCTAATCAGATATTATATACATTAGAATGATTCAAAAAAAAAATTTTTTCTTTTTTTTTGAAACAGAGGTTTAAAAGTTCTATTTATACCTAAAAAGAAGCCTGTACAAATTTGAGCTCTTTATAAAAAATATTAATAGTATATAATATTTTAAAATATTAAAATATTAATATTAAAATTGAACGCTCTACAAAAAAGTTCTCTTGTATATTTTTCGTTAGTCTCACTTTATCAAAGTGGTCAAATTTGGTAAAATCAAAAAAATCATTGTTTTTGAATCATAAATCATTAACAAGGAAAGGTAGATATGTTAGTTTTTTCATCTGTTGTCTCAAGAGTTACGACCCCGCCGTTAATAGTCAATTTCTGCAAAAGCACAAAATCATCCACTGCCGCTGTACCTTCGCATCCCTCCAATAAATCGCGTCTTTTCATTTCAGTCTTCTCTTCGACCTTCTTCCCAGATGACTGCCTATTTTGCCCTCATGTCGGGATCTTTCACTCTCTCCTTTACTCGCTCTTTCTTCTCTATATGATTCGGTATAGCGTGATTTCAGTACCAGAGGGCCCTCACTCGTGCAGCGATAGCGAGAGCCCGCAATTTCGTTTCATGGTTACCTGGAAAGAAGCAGTAGAACACAGTAGTGTTCTTCGATATACACTTATACATACATAAATACATGCATGGTCTTTCTATATACATTGTTCTATAGTTTGTGGTAAAATCAGCTGTAACCTCTTTCTCATTCTGCGCAAAAGCTCTCCGGAGTATAAAATTCCCTTCCACTTCGACCTCTCGGCCCTTTCACTACCCGTTCTTTTTCTCGATTATATATCGTATAAGAAAAAGCAGAGATGAAAAAAGTTTCACCGAACATATTATTTCTATTCTTGTTAAATCTTAAGTTCAGCTTTTCTCGTTAAAACCCTTAGTTAAATAAGATCCAACTATTTCGGACAATATCATGTTTTGAAAACTATTTCTGTGTAACAAAAATGACTTTATATAAGTCTGAAAATAGGTAAAAGCAAAAAAGAAATATCGGTTGAGGAATTTTGATGAAATTGGAAAATTTGAACGGGTACGATTTCCTAATCGGATAGTGACTTCAGGTGTGCGTCACGTATATATCGACACATTTGCGCGTATGTGAGTACAGACTAATTCTGTAGCTACAGCTACCAAGATTTTGTGCAAACTGAATGAATTCGATCGTGGTTTGCACTCGGATAAAGAGCGGAGTAACTATCGAAGCGTTGCCCACGTCCACCCTGTTGAACAGCTGTAATCCATTTAGGAGAAATGGTCAGCTACATCGCATATACGTACGATCTCTCATGCGCTCTCTCGCACGTAAATGTGTATACGGGCTGTCGTATATATTTGCATCGAGGGGCCTCTAAAACACGAATCGCAGTTGGATTCGATTGTAACGCGCAAATGCCACAACTTCTCGTGGAGGAGATTTTGTTTGAAACCACACACGGAAATCCTTTATATTCTCGATATCACCCGTTCGTTCATCCGCGGAATTTTTTTCCCCATTTCTTTTATATCTGGAAGCTTGTCTCACTTTAGCAGCAGGTCTCCACGATGAAAAAAACTGCATCCGTTTTGTCTACTAATTGAATTTTTTTCAGTAAAAAATCGCTGTAATACCGTACTGGAGCCACAGTTCGAATCACCATTCACAAATGATCTAGAACATCGATAAAAGCAGTTTTCAATGCTCATTTTCGATCAGATTCATGATTTTCAAGCTATTCAAATTGAATGTGTCGAACAAATCGTTTTCAGCAATATCGACATCGGATTCATCAGTGTTCAGCTCGATGCACTAAATTGACCATTTTTGAGTGCAAGAGCATGCAATGCTGATCAAATTTCGTGCTTAATGAATCAACTGGATTAATTTTTTTTATGATTAAATTTAACGAGTTAATCGCCTATACTTCAGCGACGACGAGGAGAGAATACTCGATGAAGACTAGGGCCATAAGAGGATCGTAAAAAACGAAAGCTTGTGCGCACGTGTTGAGAAAAGTGGAAGGTGACGTTCTTCTACCGAGATCCTCCGCGCGGCATCTATACACGGAGATTTAGGAGCCATTTCACGGAGCACCGCGCTTCACCGACTTAAGGCCTTTTTATATACGAACGTAGACCCTCAGTACATGATTTTTAATACCAAAATAAATATACATTGAGGAACACAAAGTTCTGAAGCTTGGAAATGCCATACAGTGCGCATTATTCTCAATAGGGCCGCTTTCCCAGTTTCTCGCTCGAGCGCTTTCCCCACTCTGCAACTTTAATTCTGAGCTCGAGAGGTTCTGGCGAGTATCCCGAAATAGGGCCGCTCGGCCTAAAATCGTTCAGAAATGTAAAATACGATAATCGTTGTGAAGCACGTTTCCATTTTAAATCATTTTTTTTAATACTTTGAAGAATTGTAAGATACGAAATCAATTTTTTAATTAATTAAATACTCAAATTTTTCATGTCATTATTGTAAATTATTTCCTTCAGAATTTTTTTTTCGATTTCAAAATCATATTCGATCAGACCTTTTTTACTTACACTGGGTTTCGTAGAGCCATGAAAATTTTTGATATGCGATATCTTTTCTTTTTCTTGACAAAATCGCTGTTATTATTATGCGTGATTCGTAAAAATTTTTCCAAATTTTTTTAAAATCACGTTAGCATATCAGTTATTTAAAAAGTTATTATACCTTGAAGATTTTTGAAAAAATCGAAAGAGGCACCATCACAAAATATAAACAAAAAGTTGATTATACAGCAACTGGATAATCCTGCCAAAGAATGTATCATTTAATCAGTATTTTATTAACTTTAGTAAAATAAAAGTAAAGAGAAACTATATACCGATTCTTCCAATAGTGGAATAGTTAACGGGTCTATGATACATGAGCTGCGCCGCCTCAGGAAGGCACACGCATAAGTACAACTCGGAAGGAACAGCAAAGGGATTGACTTCCCACGTCACGGAGAGAACTTTGACCTGACACGCAAAAGCCTAATTATCAAGGGTGACGCCCGTCATCCCTTGACGTACGCTGTGTAATAAGCGTTTGCGCACTATCGTGAATATATGTGTAGGCAAACACGCGGTTCTGCACGAATCGGCGACATGGAGCACGTAAATGATCCAATCCCGTGCAAACCGTCACTGACAAAGCGCGTATTCATGAAAGTAGATGAGGTGCACGCGGATGAATGCTGTAAGTGGATTGAGGACATTGGAAGAGATTCCTCGATCTATCAGAAGTTCACTTTAAGTCAAGTTGAATAACCAAACTTGACATTAATTACTTACTTTTGTATTACGTAGGGGCTGGTTAAAAAAAAAGAGAAAAAAGTTGAATATCCCTTGGGTACTATCTATATCTATATCTTCTTTGACCCATCGCCTTTTTTTCTCTTCGCAATGCATTTCTTGAATATTTTACTTATGCAAATGTCAATTATAATGGAGAAAAGTTAAAATGAATGCTTTTCCAGGCAGAAAATAAAGAAATCAGAGGATGAATAGAAGCGCGAAAGCGGACTGTAAGAACAAACTGGAATTTTGTCAGTTTCTTCCAGTGCAATCCCTTCGCCTTTCAACCTTTTTGTTCTCTCATATTGTAAAATACAGCTTTAACTAGAAGCGATATCGCAGAAAATATATTTTCTACTTTGTGACGCAGTCACCTACAATTATCGTATTGTGGGCAAGTCCGTTATTGTGGAACTGCGGAGTGTCGTAACTAATTGTCGCTGTACTTTCCGAGGGCAATGACTTCTCGTGAGTTGCACATTTACATAACTAATTGTAAACCTTATAGCTGACGATATATCACAGTTATGCTGTAATGCTAGGAAACTATTTGATTTACCCTTGTATCTGTTTGATGCCAGTGGTATACCGAGAGGAAAGACGAATTGGAGAGGTGCGCTCACAATCGGAGCTTTTCCCTCTTACTACCGAGTTAGACGGTCCCTATTCTCCACTATTTCAGCTTCAATATAATCTCGAATCATTCACCATAAATTCTAAACCGTATACAGAAAGAGAGAGACGGAGCGATTTATCCGAACGATGTTCGCTCTCTAGTTTCTCTTTCTCTCAATCTCGTCGTCGATCTCGTTCGTCATGTACGCGCGAATTGTTCGCACCTTCTCTATTCCAATCCTAACACATCGGATCTATGTTTAAACTGGCGTCACTGCCTGCGACGCTTTGGAATTCGGATTACTGGCTCAAAGATCAGTGATTCGATGGAATCGGATATCGTGATCCCATACGGAAGCCTTGTATGTTAAAATATTCGTGCATGTCGAGTGTGGATATATCGTTTCGCATATTCGATGCGGAAAATTTTGAACCGTTATATAATTCCATCCTGTATTTCATACGATTCTAACTGTAACTGATCACAATAAAATGAGCACCAATTATTCAAATCTCTAATAAGTATCGAAAGAATTATACTTTTTTTTCTTAATTGTGTAATGTTTGATAAAAATTTCGAAAATGGATGATAAAAAAAAGTTCGCGTCTTGTTCAAAGTATACATTCTGTCTTAAAGTCACTTCAAAAAATTGAAGCCCACTTCATTTTTTTTTTCATCATTTATAAATTATTCATAAACGCAGCGACGTTCTACGTAAGGGATTTCTCATTGTGATTGACGCCGGTGATAATATATTATAATAAATGTATATCTTGATTTATATAGACGTGAGCTCGGTCTGGAATACGACGGAAATGTGCGGCGAGAATAAATAAGACTGAAATGCGAGTCAGATGAAAGTGTCCGATACTGGTCAGACACAGGTTTGCAATTCGATACGAGATCGATGCATTCGTACGCATTGATACCATAATTTACGTTCACCACTTGACACACGGTATAAAGTATAAAGTACAAGCGATAGTTATCGCTTATGTTTAGGGTTATTATATAGTTGCGTCCCGTGTTCCGCGAACATAGTAGATCTTGTATAAATACTTGCTCATATATACGTGTCCAGAATTACGAAGTTCGTGACTCAAAAAGAAGATACTGTATTGAATTTTTGGTAAAACAGCATAAATGAATTTTTCAAACCTCGATTTCAGTAACGATTAATTTATTATAACGCACTAGCTAATACGACAATATATGATATTCAACTGATTGACAAATGAATTTTTTGGAGTTTTGTCGTATATATAATTCTTCCCTACTAATTTTATTTTCTGGACAGCATGTATGACAGTACGTTCCGAATTTGCGTTTATTCAGATCACACGTATGCAAAGAGAAGAGGATAGGAGTATATACATGTGTATAATAGATATATTATATACATGGTGTAACCAGTCACAGAGTCTGCCTTTAGTGCGCGCACGCCTGCCCGCTGCCTACGTCACATAACACGAGAATGGATTCTCTACCGAACCCTCAATTTCAGATAATTAACGCACTCGACGATGCCGGTAGTTAGCCGCATTATCGTCAATAAAGTCCGTGTATTCGAAAATCAATAAGCACATGGAAATGCAATAAAAATATCGTTTTTTATCGTAAGTGAAAATGATCGAATTACCAATCTCATTGACCGATTGATGTATCGATTCGTCAATGACCGAACAAGAAAGTATATTCTGGATAAATGTTTAGACAAGTGATATCAATATTGAGCGCCTAATATATGTAATATATATACGATATCGCTGAGATCGAACATTATATAATAAAAAATTTAGTAAAATTAAAGTATGAATTTATCAAGAGCCTCATCAGGCACTCTGATTTTCGTTTCAGTGATGTTTATTGTATTAGTATTTCGTATTAGAGCCAATGAACGAAAAGCTGGTCATAACCTGCTCACACTCCATTCTTGCATAAAAATGTAATCTTTTTATTACCTGATCAGCAAGTCATGCAGCTCTGCATAGGCATCTTCATAGTTCTAAATGAGATTGACATAGTATTTATGGCCAATCCAATAATACCCAGAGTTATGACCTGCCTAACGAAATTTATACTTGGTCGTGTGTGATCTCTATTTTTTTTAAGAATAAAATCGTATCCATACACGTGTCCAGAAATTTGTAGAAACTTTCGATCGGAGTATTAGGTTCAATAATCGCTTGTAAGAATAGTTTATTGAACGATGTGTCAAAAGTATATAATAACGGTAGATTGGATTTCGCCAGACGAAAACAAAAGACAAAAGTATGTGGTGAGCATCAATTTGTTTGGATTCTCCGCGTTTTTCGAATCTTTTTTAGCTCGTCGAAGAAGAGCAATAAGGAGAGAGAAAAAGCGTCTCGTACTAAAAGTTTTGGCTTGATCGCTCGAAGGCGCGTAACTGCTAACCCGATCCTCAAGGGATTACGAGTAATCTACAGTAAGCTCCGAAGCTCTGTTTTTACCTCTTGTCCTCTTGCTGTATTTCCGCATTTGCCCGCAAAAGCTCTAAGTGTTGAGAGAGAGAGAGAGAGCTCTCTCGCTCTTTCGCGCTTCGTAGTTTCGTGTCGGGAGATCGAAAAAAGGAAAAAAAGCGAGATTTGGTCTGGAAGGATGAGAGTACAAGCTGTTCGGTATATTGTTTGGAGCTCCGTGATCGGATAAGCAATCGCTTGTGTTCGACAGAGGTGTGACTCCCGCTCCACTGAACTGACGAGCTGAGTTCCTCCAGCTTTCCTTTACCATCCTAAACTCGCTGAAGCTTAATGCGATCTCGATTACGAACGATGATTAGCAAAGTTTTCAGCTGGCGTTCCATTGAGCGCACACGGGCGTGCGCCGAATCGAAGTGAATCTCTTCTAAATGGAGAAACCCCGTAATTCGATGAAACAAAAAAACGCCGAATATATAAATTTCGCAGTCAGAATAAATCGTTCTCAAGATATGAAGATTCGATCTTGTAAAAGTGAGAAGAAAATATATCAGTCCTCTTCTTTCTTTCACGTCAAGATACTCGAATTGCGAACCAAGCGTGGGAAAAAAGAAGAAAAAAAAACAAAGTTCGAAGCAATTACAGAGAACGATGTGTGACGGCATGAAGCGAAACGTTGACGAGTCTCCATGCTACTAATTTTTTTTCGATGAGATGATGTATTATTAAATCTACTCATTCAGTCGTAAATAATGATCGTTTAATGACGGGGCCGTTAACGCGAGAATATATGTGTATTTCCTCTCGCTCCTTATTTTTCGAGAACGTCTTTAAATTCTTGCTATCCTATATGTGAATGTGTATTCGAGAACGCGTAATATTTACATACCAAAATCATCAAAAGCAGATTTTGTGCTATACATTACTCTGGCACGTAATTGCAGACATTAAGCAGGAATCTTGATAGTTCGATAAAGTTTCTGTAATTGCGATCGTTAATCGGAGAGTCCGGGGAGCAGCGAGTGCTCCGCAATGGAATAGTATGCTCAACCGAGTGCACGTATGTATGTGCATTAACCG
Organism: Cremastinae sp. A BG-2022a; assembly: GCA_030522545.1. Taxonomy (NCBI): domain Eukaryota; kingdom Metazoa; phylum Arthropoda; class Insecta; order Hymenoptera; family Ichneumonidae; species Cremastinae sp. A BG-2022a. The sequence goes on along the minus strand of JAPYYW010000028.1, from coordinate 75,947 downwards.
AGGTGTGCATAATGTAGCCATGATTATTGAGAAATTTTCCAGCGATGAAATGCTACCAATTTTTTTTTGTGCCTCACTCAGTCGTGAACATTCAAATGGCAGTATAATTATGAAGAAACTTGGATTCTATGCTGTCATTCATAAATATTTTTTTCATCATTGGCGTTTTCACCCGTTAAGACGACGATTTAACAACTCGTGTAGGTAACGATGAGCATTCAAAAATAAGTATTTTGCTGATTTTTAAATAAATTTTCTAGTTCTACATTTTTTTTCTATTTTTTTACTAGTTCTACACTTATTCCTTATCGAAAGTGTCAAATTAAACTAGCTTTGAATCAACATTTAAGAAAATATAATATTTAATTATTTTCAAAGTTTCGTCACAATTAATTCACACTTAAGAAACCAATATGTGCTATATGACTGTTCGTGTGTCCGTCTATCTGTCACAGCCAATTTTTTCAATACTTCTAAAGATATAGTCTCTTGCTTTACAAAAAAGTATTCGACATAATTTTAAATTTAATAATTTCAAAATGGGCTGTGATAGCTTTATCTATCCACTCGAAGACTTGATTCAATGCTTTATGAAAAAGTGCGCTGAGAAAGAATTATTCTTTTGGTCGGATTACACAAAAAGTATGAACTGACGGGAATTGGAGTAATCTCTATTGAAAAAAGAGCTTTGAAATAAAAGCGTGAAGGGTAAAAAATATAGTGAGATAAAAGCCAAAAAGGGATGAAAAAAGAGCTAAATCTAGAGAGAAAAATTGGAGTCAGAGCTTTCGCCGTTAATGTTGCACAAGACTGGAATTAGTGTCGGATTGATGTGCAATATCGAAAGAACAGGGGCTGTTTTATTCCTGGAACTACGATAGGTATGATTTATCTATGTATTGGTTCGCATTGTACAGCGATAGTGAACGAAGGCGGTTCGCTTGAAGTACGCACACGCGGCATTTTGCGCTGGGCTCGCTCCTCGATCGAAAATAAAAGACAGGCCGGAAACGTCGAGTCGCTCCTGATGGAGAGGTTGTTCAAGGAGCTCCGAATACAGTTATAGAAAGAGCTCGCCTCACAATATATGAGAGAGAACGAGACCAGAAAACTTGAGGTGTGATGTTGACGTACGAATGTATGCGTGTCAGGAAAAAAATCAAAGCTGGTATAATACGAAATTTCGAGTATGTGCGAAGGATCGTTACATTGTTTGTAAGGGTGTGAAAAGCTTGAAGTAAAGAATACTGGACAGAATAGTGAGGTGAAATCGTGCAAATTGTCGGAGCGATTAAAATGGGGCCTGTGTGTAAATGCAGATAGATCAAGCACGCTGTGAAGCGCAGGAACGGAGGTTCGTGAAGTTTCGTCCACCTGCAACCGAAGGGATGAGAAAGGACTCAGCGGGTTTCCAGTATGATAAATCGTTTGCCATTAAGTCATTCTGGAGATTAGACTCGACGAAGAACTCTTTGGCTATTATACGCAGGACTGCATTTTCTTCCGTTTGCTTGCGAGCTCCCGAGTCGAATCTATCGTCTGTACAAAAAGTTAATTATCATTCCTTGATCCGGAGATGACCAAGAGATTCCCCAACTCTTTGTCTATACGGCGACCGCTCATTTCTCTATTATCTACAGTTCAGACAGAGAGGTAAGTCGATTTCAAAGTCAAAATCTCTGCATGAAAATGAAGCCTGAAGTCATCTTGACTGAATTTTTTGGGAAAATAATGCGCTTATGCAGCTGTTTCGTTAAAACTGAAGTCAAATAAAAATAAAATATTTTTTTTTCAAGACGCTTAATCTATCGATGTATATACTAACCGATGAATTATTGAATAAAGATTTATCAACGAAAAATATAACATTATTCATAAAGTTGAGACCAATAATACTGAATGGATTGCATTCGTTAAAAAATGTAAACATATACGAATATCGAGAGTAAAAAACGATGGCGATCGAGCGACACAGATCCCAGCAAGATTCACCTTTACCGTGTTCCCGTTTTATACATGAAAACATGTATATGTGTTTAATGAATATTAAATACGTATGAGAAATACTTTGCAAATGGAGAGAAGTAAAAAATTCATTAATGCAATCCGATTTTTCAGTCTATATTAAATCACTGAAATATGTACTTTTAAAATCATGGACAATATTGTGAATTATTGATGTGTCGAACGAAGAAAATATTTTGTCTTTCTGTTTGTTTTGTTATCAAACACAGCATGTAGCTTTGAAAATAAATACAGGTTGGTGGATGGAGAAATAATTTCTCTTGTTATAAAAAAAAAATATTGTCCATTTCTTTCGATATCACGATAGCAAGAAATCATTACGACTCTCTAGATTTCGTATCGTGATATACGTAACTACATTGCTGGCTCGTTAATTCCTGGGCCCTTTCAGCCGAGTTATGTGTGCATTTCTTAGCGGGTATCACGCTGTGTGTCTCGCCTACCCATGGAGATCGATCTAAGAAAGTGCTCGCGCAATGAATGTTTCCTTAGTGCCAGGTGAATCGGCACTTATGAGGATAATTAAAGGACTCGGTGCGACATTCAAACACGTAAGGCTATGTGCATTATTTAGACACGCACAAATGAATTCATGCAATTGCGAACTTCGCAATGAATTGTAAATGAGAATAAAACTTTTACAATAATTACGCTTAATGAATGTATAAAAAAATTGATAAAAAATGCTTTTAAATGGTCGCATATATTTTAATATGCATAAATTATTGCGATAGCGTGCGTGTGTACGCGTTGGTTCGAATAACGATCGTCCCGAAATTATGTTGGCCCCAAAGTCGTTCAAACTGGTCGCGTGGCCGTCGAGAGGGCCAACGTGTTTCTCTTTCTTATATTCGGTTCTTTTTTTTTCTTTTTAATACCGACTCACAGTGCTCGGCTATAAATTGACGCGGGGGGATCAGTGTGGTACCCTAATTAAAGTTTCTCGATGGAGCCTCCGATGATCGGACTCTCCTCTTTTTCTCTTCTCCTCGACGTGTGATCGTGCTCTGATCGGGACCAATTTTTCATTTCTCCTGTGCACTGTCCTTGAGTACGGTTATATCCAATTACTTTTTTTCCATACGATCCTCCGCTTTAATTAGTTCCTTTTTTTCTACATTTACAAGTTCACGAGTGTACTCTTTACGAATTTAAACGAGAATTTGTTCACTGTATTTCATGTTAACTGTAACCATGTGTAAAACAGGCGACGGTGCACCCACAAATTTAATTTTCTCTCGTTTTACACGTTTTTTTACCCCTTCGTTTGTTTTCCCTGGTACTGCTATTATTTTCTCACTTTTTAACTGTGACTGAATTTTATGCTTTATTCTAGAATATAGAAGAATAAAAATATCACCAAAAAATAAAAATTTACTTTCAAAAATATGACTGAAGAATTCGGATTAATTAGTTTTCCCAGTAAAAGTGATTTGGAAATACGTGCGAAGGATGAGAAAAGTGATTGCATAAAATTGTGATACTCATTCGGGATGAATAAATTTAGAAAAATGCTCGTTAATTGCGTAAATTTAAATAAAATTATTTTTGTTAAATGTTATTTTGGTTTCGAAATAATGAATTTATGCTGTAGAAATTTACATGAATGTTTCTTGTTTGAGTTCGGGAATGATGGAATCCTTCGTTATGGCAGTCAAGTGTGTGCGTAAGCGCGTGTAAATGCATTTGAACAGCGAGTAACAATTACACGAATGAATTGTACTACCCTCGAGGATCCTCGACATTTACACTAGAGCGAACGACTGCAGGAGTGCTCGTTGAGTAAAACGTTTACCAGGTATCGCGATACACGATTAATTACCATAATCCACCTAAACTAAACACGGCAAAGACCGGTTTTCGCAAGAGTGCAATCGGAACGGGATGCACTTTCAATACGTGTAAATTTTAATACGTGTAAAAATTTCTTTTAGCGACTCAATGGAAGAAAAAAAAATCATCGATGAAAAAGCATCAGAAAACTCTTATCCCTGGTCTGTCATTCGTTTTACCTGATAAATTTTGTCACGGCGTTAAATTAAATCTTGAAGGGGGGTTCGTGCTATTTGTTGTAAGTCAGTGAGTAATGCTCAGCGCCGGAGTCTTTGCGAGTTTCGTTAACACGGAGGAACCGCGAGAAATTTTGCACTGTGTATAAATACACGCTCACAGACAATATTCATGGCTACGCGTTTATAAATGTATATGTGCTATATCCAATAGAAGTAAGCTCGCGCTGAGGTTAAATTAATGTTCGTTCTCGGTCTTAATTCAAATTCAGTTTAACGAATTCACGAGAAGCACCGAAAAGTTTGTTAATTTTGATCAAACCACAGCACTGCATCTTCCCAGTAATATAATGCAATATGCGCGTACTTTCGCGCATACGTTTCGCGTACATGTACACGAAATTCTGAAGCCTCAAAAATTGGTGTGTATACCCATGGATATAAGTGTTGGAGAATCGCAAGTGAGTATAGAAGTGAATAAAATTATGTGAAAGGATAAAGGAATTTGCAATTTAATTGAACATCGAACAAACACTATACTCTCTATCTTGACAGCGTTGTTGAGTATTTTATAAATTTCCAACTGTATGTAACGTTGATAATGATTGTTTTTTTTTTAAATATGTTGTGAATCGATTTATAAGGTATTATCTCTGATGATTTGCGCATTCAGAAGTTTAGGTTAAGCATTTAATGTAGAAGCAAAATCATCAGCTTTAATTTTTTCTTAAACAACTCGTCGAAAATTTGCATTGGCGTTGTTTGGCGTTATTACAATCTGACAAAAGTCGATATGACAACTAGCAGCAAATTTTAAACTATTGGGAGGGTTTCTTGAGATGTGCATCTTATGTGCACGCATGTGCTTCCACACTATTTAATTATTATCTCTTCGCTGCCGTATTAGGCCATATTTTCATGTCAGATCCCAATTTTAGAAGGTGTGCAAAATTTGAAAGTATACTTTGTGGTTTAGAAATCGAGATATTTATCGTCAAAAATTGTAAAAACTTTTGACGTAAGGCTTATGAGAGATAGAAAAAAATCACCTGACCGCTCATCAAAGTCATCAAACTAAAAATTGAACTTAAAGATTTTCGTATAATGACAAATTTTACTGCAATTTCAATGTATATCGTATTTTGTGTAATACTTCATTCTTGTTATATACATTTTTAAGTATGCGTCTCGGAGAATCTTTGTATAATAGCCTCGAGGGAAAAAATAAAACAATAAATTAAGAGAAAGGGAGAAAATTAGTGGAAAAGCTATAAATGTATTCTCGAGGCTGTTAAGTATCTCTGATGTGCCAGTTAACCATATACACAAGTACGTAAACTAATCGATAAGCACGTGACTATACACCGGGCATTCTGATCTGCATAGAAGTTTGTGTATATAATTCGTACCTGTGCAAGTACAACCTTAACTAAAAGTATTTTTTTGCTACTCATTCCCTCTTCTTTTTTTTTAATTATGACATTTCTAATAGAAATCCAAGATCGAAATAGTGAATGTTTCTTCTGAGAAAAGCTGTCGATACGGATGTTTTGGAAAGAAAAAAACATTTTTTTGCATGTATCTCAATTTGAAAACATGCAAAAATAGAGTCATGAACATGTTTGGAATAACAAAAAGAGTGAAAAGAGTATTTACAATGTATTTTTGAAGAATTCGATACTTTTGTCGTAGCCTGTATGCATGTGAATATGGTATATAGGAAAATAAAATAAGTAAGAGCGTGTAACTCACTTGGCTTATCCAGATCGGATATCTCGACCTCCGAGTGCACTGCGCCAAGCCCCAACACCAAAACCATTGTCGCGACACTCCACCACATTTTGCACCCCTCGCGCCGGCAGTCCGCGCGTTTTCCAAAGGACAGCCCCAGCAGCGCTGGGGGCCGGGCCTCCCGCTCGGCAGCTCCTCGGTTAGAGCTTTGCTCGGGAACACGGATGAACTCCCCGCGGTGTGAACGAGGCGAGAGGAGCTCCTCTATACGCTCGTACAAACTTAAACAAACTCATGCGCGCGAACGGCACATGTATTCACAGAGTGACGGGAGACAGAGCACGGCAGCCCCAGTTCCGGTTCCTCGTACGTGTTTTGCGACAGTGTGTACGGAAAAAAAAAACATACATACGGATGCACGTATAAACAAAGCTCCCTTTCCCTTTCTCACTCACTCTCGGCGCTCAGTCGTTCATACTGACGCGATGAACCCTCACTAATTGCTGGATTGCACACTCAAATACACACAGGCGCCCCCGCGAATCCACACATATCTTCCCGCTTACGACGACGCGAGAGAGACTTCTACCGAGAGGTTCGCGTGTACGAGTCACCCCTTCGAGCCTCTCTCTTCTTTCCCCTTCCGCACCCCCTCTCTCTCTCTCTCTTCTCTCTTTTACACACACTTTTTCTCTCTCTTTTCGAATTTTTTCTTTGTTTTTATTGTTTTCTCGTGTTTTTTTTTCCACCGTTCGGTCGTACACCCTCGTCTAGCCGGTCCTCGAAATGATCCCTGTGAGAGACACGCGCGCACACTCGCAGCTTGCGACGAGAGTTGTAAAAATAAACAGAGGAGGGAGCCTGAAAAAAAAAGAAATCAGATCCCCCATCCAGCGACACTCTCGAGCTGCGCGCTTCACGGGGACTGAAACAAAATAATTGAGGAACGAAGAATGGTAGCTGGGACGAGAGAGAGAGAGAGAGATAAAAGATTTCACGGGTTGACGGGACTGCTACTTTTCACACGAGGGGAAAGAGAGACAGAGAGAGATGGAATTCTCTCATCTACGACGAAGGCGGTTTTCTCGAAAAATCTCTGGCTCGCGAGAGAGGCGACGAGCTGGATGACACACACTCACGTATATATATGCACGTACACATACGCCAGACTCCACTTTAGGCCAGTAGGTAGACTCTGTTTTTATCTTCTTTCTTTTTTTTTCTTCTTCTTCTCCGAACGAAGGTCCTGGCTTCTCACCCTTTTTATCTCCCTTGGTGGCTAATATCCCACTCGAAAGTATCCTATTTTCGTTTTTATACGACTCTTCCCCTTTTTATTCTCGTCGACCTCGTTCCGGAGAGATTGTCGTGATGAAAAATTTTTCGATGTTCAGTCAAATTATTGAGCATGCGACGTATCGATTCGCGAATAATACTTTAATTTCCTTTGATAAACATTAATAATTCGAGCCGTCAGGGTCGAGGCTTTCTCCTTTATTATCTTCCAGCCCCCTCTGCTCGATCGCTCGCTTGGCCAATTCGTCGGACGATATTTTTTTCGGTCCCTCGTTCTTCGCTTTTTTGCTTCTCGTCGTTTCGCGAACGTGTCACCTCTTTCTCCGAACACCCGAATTTATTTGAACGGTGATTGAACCAATTTATCGATTGCGTCGAATCGATCGCACGTACGTGAATCGTTTTGCATCCAGTCGAGTATCCGTTGACACCGACGCTTCGAAACCTTTTTCTTTCACTTTATTTCCTTTGAACACAGACTATTATTTTCGAAATGCAGTTATCACGTTTTTTCGTTTCCTCCGCCATCACGGAAGCGTCGATTCGTGATTTTACCCAATTTCCACTTTAAATATATGAAAGTACCCTCGTTTCGCATTCAGTCAACAGTAATTCTCTATTTAATGCCAGTTTCGTATGCGAAACGTGAAAAGTAATGATTTTGTAATGTTCTCTTTGATATCGAAGCGATCATTCGATACACAAATTTCCTAATACTATGGCAGATATCTCAAGCTAATTGTAGATACGTGTGCGCGTCGGTGGACGGTGAATACGAGCTATGGCAGTGTATATTATGATACGGGGTTTGTTCGGAGGTTTCAATAATCTAGCCGGACCTCTGGCTTTTCGTATACACAGCGCGGTATATGTTGGCACGATCGTATTTCGGTAAACTGAATTAATGCAGAAGAATGCGTGTGTGGACGAAAATCCAAGAGCGGCAGGGGGGGGGGGGCGAGAGACAATCCGAGGGCGGGTACGTACACACGCGATGAGATTGTCCAGTCGTCGGGTGCCGTTTAATTATCCGGCGTCGATGCAATTAAATCGCAACGCTTCTCCCCGGTCTCCTCCGCACTCGCGGGCACGGTAACTCGGCACCGTGACTCCGTATTTTATTCCCGGTTGCTCTTCCCTACCGGCATTTTCGCCGCAAAACAGTTTTATTAGCGAGTCACGTTTGGCGATACTGGCGTACGCTATACTACGTCACTGCATTAATTCATACGTGCCCGGTATTTTTTTACATGCGAACGAAACAAAATGCGCGAGGTAATAATTGAAAACAATGGAATTTACGCAATTTCTGAAATACCTTCAACTTTAACAGAATAATTATGAATATTATCTCACGTTTTATTTATTTTATTATTTTCATAGTTTAATCTGCACGTTGACAATTGTTGGTCCGAGTCTCTTCATTCGCGTCGATACAAATGCGAAATGATCGATCGAAGCGTGTTGGCCAGATTGGTCACGGATGAGTGTATTATTATTATGTGCGACCACGAATGCTGTCGCGGCAGTGAAACGGAGGAAGGGCGGCGGGAGGGAAACTCTCGCTCATCTATCGGATACTGAGGGCCTGGAGAACGCTGCGACGCCGCAGCGTTGCTACGTAATCACGCGAATCTGCATTTCCAATTCTCAATGCGGGCCCTCCGCACAATTTCCAGCGTCCTTCGTGTGTGCGTACTATTGCCGTAGCTACTGCATTATCCCATCGGCGTTTCGCCGAAAGCGCATTACCCAGCGAAATCGCTTTCGAATAGCCTCGATCGATCTCGATCTTCAGCAACGGGAATAAAACTTTTCCAACCATTCGACGACTTTTTTTCGTCAATCGACGTTAAATTGATTTCCCTTTTAATTTATTTCTCTCTTTTTTCCTCTTTCCAAATCTCCTATTGCTCCGTCCCCCTTTTCAGTTATAAATTCGTACTGCCAGGATTGATCTACAGCTTCGAAAATGATTTGTAAAAAGTTCAATTAAACTCGATCACATTTTTGAAACGCCGCATATTTATTGCGTACGATCGTAGATCTAATTGACCGAATGCGCGTCTGTCAACGTTTACGCTTGCCGAAGATTTCAACCGTGGTAGAATCGAGAGGACGCAAACACGTCGAGTCCTAGACCCTCGCGGCTCGGTACTGAGTTTGAGAAGCCATTGAATAGCGCGAGAGGCTCTCACGAGCCGGCTCACGCGCCGCTTCGGTTCCGTTCGCCCAACTTCGGGCACGCTCGGGAGGTGCGCGCTCGCTCGCTCGTAGCTTGCCTCGCTATGATTTAGTGCCGCTAGTCCCATGGTTCAGGGTGAGAAAGAAAAAGCCGCTTTGGAGGGAGAAGAGAGAGAGAGAGAGAGAGAGACGGAAAATGCCTTGGGCATCTGTACCGGTCTACCGAGACAGCTAATGAGTCGCCAGCAATCAGACCACGGAGAGGTAAGATTACGCGGATATATCGAGCCGATGGAAATAAGCCACAAGGACTCTCGCACGACGTTGTACACACGTTAATTTACGCTCTCTGATTTCTTCTTCGTCGATATATGTGAGCGCGTTTATTATTCTCGGGTAAGAAATCGATCAGGAAAATAACGAGAGAAACTTTCGGAAATCTCAAGTTCCAATCGAGTCCTGGCACGGCTCTCGTCCAATCCTCCTTCCTCGATCCATTCTCCATTGGCGAATATACGGGATAGATAGGAGATTCGCCCAGTATATTAGCCATCCTCCAGTTGCTGTCGAACAGACAAAGACTCACAGACGTGACTTGATTATTGCTCGATCTATGCATATAGAGGATTTACGTTGCGTCATAATATCGATCCTAATATACATTTAATACGAAGTTTTTTTGGGGAGAGATTAATTAAGCTTTTTGGTCTCGAAAATTGGATCTTAGAATGGTTAGAATGGTTAGAATTCATTGGCTTAAGCATTCAATTTCCGATGGCATAAAAAGTTAACTTTTCTCCCTCAAACATGTCTGAAATATCATGAAGCTGCGGAAAAAATAGCATACGCACTACGAGAGGAAAGCAGAACACCCCTGCTTGCGATTATTTTACCCTCGTCTTCGGCTTAGATGACAACAATCCACGCGAGCGGGAATGCTCTACTTTTCTCTGTATAGCTGCGTAATGTATTATTTTTCCTCAACTCCGTGGAAATTTCGGGTTTTTTTGGCCTATTTGAGGGAGGAGAGTTAACCATTTATGCCGTCTGAAATTGGTTGCTTTCCGTCAATTAATGCGAAAAGCATCCCATTTCGGAGGGTAGAAAAAATCCCAACTTTTCTCCCAGCACGAAAGGGCAAAAAACCGAACTTCCAGCGGAGATGTGGGGAAAAAAATTAAGTTTATCTCTTCCGGGCAGAGCTTTCGAGTTGTATTTTTAAAAAAATGTTATTATATTTTTAGTGATATACATATATTCTTCGACCGAATTCAATTAGTGAAAAAGTTATATGGTCGGACACGCTGTTTCGCCGAAAAATTCGAGTACCGTCGTGATGGATGGCCCTTGGATGATGTCTCAAAACGGAAACGCTGCAAAAGAGAGAATTTCATCACTCTTGTGCATTCTCGGTGATGCTGAGCTTGCACACGAGTGCGCGCACACACACGCAGGCACGCGCGCGCGCAGCCTCACCATCTCACTCTCGACCTGCTCGATCACGCTCTCTTTTTGTCCATTTTTTCCTCTGGCGCGCTCTCTTTGCCGATCTCTCGCACGATAGCCCAGCTGAGCTTGCAATTGCCGTCGTGAACGATTCCACTGTATGTTTCTGTCGCTTTTGTATCGGTATAGGCGAGATGGGAACGATCGAGCGATTGAGAGAGAGAGAGAGAAGGAGAAAGAAGACGAGACACTTGTCTCGCTCATTCGTTTCTATAACTGTACACTATTGTCGCAGAGATTTTCGATCTTCCTGAATCAGCAATTATTGCTTCGAATAAACGGGTACTCCATCGTGCGAAAGCTCTGCCAAAATGGTCAAGGGAAGTCGCACAGTGTGTGCTGCTGCATGTCGCCAATTGTATCGTGTGTAAATGTGTCCCAATGTATAAATGTCGACGTACAAATATATAGGCAAAGGTATATTGCACGTTCACATAATACAATACTCGTTCTGGCGGTTCGCGCGAACGACGACGTTATAAAGATCGATCGTTTCCCAAGCACCGGGTGCGTGTTCGAGATAACGGCGGTCCGACTTCGAGAACTCTCCTCGTTTCGATCGAGATAAATTTCGGCCTCGCACATACTCTCTTTCTCTCTCAATTGCTCGTTCTCTCCGAGTTTCCAACTCACTCTATCGTCTTCTTTCTCTGGCGCGCACACACGCCCGCCTACCGCCGTGTCCCAGCCCTTATCGGTCATCGCTTGCAAATCATTCTCTAATCCTTACAGACGCGTGCCCTCGGCCCCGCCCGCATTTGCCCGGTAGCAAGGAAAAGCTTACCGGCCTTTCCATCCCCATTTCATGAGAGCCCACCAAAGCTTTCGCCCACCAGGTTCCATTGTACCTCTAGCTTTTCTTCTACTTTCCATGGACAAATGAGTATAATACTTCGGGATAAGATCGTCTAGTATATATATATGCCAAAAAAAAAATAAACGTCCCAACAGTTGAACATTGTGTCCAAAATGTTGAACGATACTTTGTATTTTTTTTTTACATTTTTCAACAATTCTTTTTTTAAATATAAAGATGTATGGATTATTTTAGCCCATTCAAATAGGTGTATATTTTTCCTAGTGTTTAAGTATAGTAAGAAGCTCTATCAACACTAAAGACGCCACGATCGATTTTGCTATTAATAAACTATTATGATGTACGACTGCATATTCCAAACGTTTGAGTACAGTTTTACTATTCGAGTGTTGTTTCAAAATGAAGAATACGATGGGTTTTAGATTGCTTAAATATTAAATAATAATTTATAGACATCAATTTGAAGCAGATTATGTTTTTTAAATACTTGATAAATAAAAATAAAGTGGAAAAATAACCCTTATAAATGTCCAATATTCAGACGTCAATTATACATTTACGAGCTGGCTTAACAGAATAGAAAATCAAATTATTCATAAAAGAATAAAAATATTTTTGAATATACGTTTTTGCCACATACATATACGAATATGTATACGCCATGAAAAATGTCTAGAAATAGAAAGAATTAAATTAAATTTTACTTTCACTGAATTATTTATTCCATTGTTCATGTACGACGAATGCTAGGAATCACACAGTCAGAGAGTTTATGTACCAGTAATGCTGGTTCTGCTGGATGAGTTTTGCAGATTAATCAGTAAACGTCAACGACCGATTTCCTCGTGCAGCGGCATCGTGTTAGGGCCGTCGACGAATCTCCGATAATATTCGTGGTACGATGCGCGTATATACGTTGCAGAAGCATCACAAATCACAAGTGGTATCACTTAGGGTTCCACGCCCACGTAATACAACTTTGTTCGCGGATGAGCCGTGATATTTAACACGGAACACAGAGCCGCATTCATGATGAAACGCGGACGCGCCGTCGACGATCGAAATCCAACACGAATGCCTCGTTTCGCTTCCTTTTTTTTTTTCTTCACGGCGATGGATCGTGTGGTACATCATCGGCATTTACGGCGACTGTATAGGAGCAAGTTCTCGGTTAACCCGAACAATCGGGCTTCCGTTCTTCAAATCGTTCGTTAGCCGGGAACGGACTCTCATGCACGCGCACGACCCAATCTCGTTCCGCGTTACGGCTCGTCCATCGACCTCTGAACCTCGACGGTCATAACGCGGTCAGTTTGGATCATATATTTTCCCCCTCACCACCTTGTCTTCATCTCAGCTATCACGCATTCCCGGAAAAATCAAGAAACTGAATAAATCAGAATTTTAAACGTTGTTGAAACTCGAATCGTTAACTATTTTTTAACACATGTCCTTTTATTCTGATGTGTAATAGTTTTTAGGCAAAGGTTTTCAATAGGCCACTCGTTGAAATTACAAAATTACAGGCTTGAATTTTGTTGTCCAACTATTCCTAGCATGACTTTATACTTTGTTATGAACGAAAACCACGTTTAACGCTCTCTTCACTCTATTGGTTCAGTGAACAGCAAAATCTGGATGTACATTGACCACATGCAATGTTCACCGAGTGATATTATTTGTATACGTGCTCCTGCTTACCCTTTGTTCAGGATATTTGATGAACGTTGGCAAATTGTTTCATTTAAAAGTGGGATGAATCTAAATAGAGGGAGAATATATAAGAGAATGTCGATTTAAAAAATGCAAAGAAAAACTATAAATCAATTATTGTGCACAACTGGGAGTTGGTTGTTGAGTTTCGCCTTTCAATTGAAAATTTCGATCTAAACTAAAATACTAGAATAAGTAATGAGGCATTGTTTTTAATTTCCAATAAAAAAATAATACTCTCGTTTTATACACGGGGACACTCAAAGTAATCAGCGAGGTACACTTAAGAAGTTTAGATCTTGGAGTATATAAGAAAATAAATTTATTTCCCAGTCACGACTCACCACTGCAATATTTTCCGTGCGAATATATGCCACTAAAATTCACCCTCGAGAATGGGAGACATGCGCGCTCGCGTGCGAGGGTGCAAGCGAGCGAATTGATCGGAGAACAAAAGGGCGGTTGATTCCTGAACGAGCGGAACGCTCTGTGGCCGGGTTACGCTCTTCCGTTTGTTAGCGGCAATCTCGCACGGGATACTTATATGTGCACATTGATGGACGTTGATGTGTACGCGCACGAAGCCAGCTTTGATGTGTAAACGAGTCTGGGAGAGCGAATACAGGTTTTCGGTATATAAACGGGATTGAAAGAGCTGCATACGAGCTTTCCCGCGATCTCACTGTCCCATCGGGCGGTGTGTTTCTGGACGCTTTTGTATGCGATAACCGCCCGTATACCTGCGTGAAGGAACGGCCAGAAATGCCCAGAAACCGGGAGGTAGGAAGAAATGGTCCGTTCAGAAATTTACGCCGCTGTTTACGTCTAGTGGACATATCCCCACTGTGCTATACTCGTATATATGTGAAAGAGTAAAAAGACTGGGTTGTTGTCATTACGGAGCTTGGGACGTTGTTCTAAACGCTCGTAAAACATCACCTACGCTCTCTATGCACAAACTCTCTCAAATTTTATTTTTCGCCTTAATTTTCAAGTTAATCGCAAAATTCTTTTTGAATTTCACAAAATATAAAGGTTACGAACTTCGATATTCCATATAAAAATATATTAAAAAAGAAAAATAAAAAAAACACGCTTCTATAACGCATCGAATTAAAAAGTGAAAAATAATTCATCATGTAGGTAGAAAATAATAAATATTGTGACAAAAGCGTGGGGTGCTCGATATATGAACTAATATTTAGAATTTTTTTCATTTCTTGACGGTTTATTTCATTTTCGTTAGATTATGTAAGAAATAGTACGATAAAGTGGCATTTTACGACTTAGTCCAGAAAACTGTATATGATAAAGTTTCTGGAAAATTGACAAGTTTACGGACGCCGCCCAGTGCTTGAAAATTGAACTTATATTTCTGAGCAATAAGGATAACAAAAAATATAATATATTTTTAAGACTTTTTGTTTGAACTTTCTTTTTAACTGCACTTTACCGAAACTCTTACTTTAATGTGGTCGACATTTTTTTTTTGTTAAGCAGTCATTTCAGAGGACTTTTACTCTTGAATTTTTTAGGGTAGCTTTTCTAGTATCATCCGGTAAAAAGACTATACGCGAATGAGTGCGAACAGTTAATGTATTCATAGAGTACTTTTGACGAAGGATGTTTCATAGAGGTCCGAGTTACTTGTGAGTACGATTATTTTCAGTACCTATGCAGAGGAAAGCAAGCTGCACAAAGTGTCAGGGAATGGAAGCGTTCACACGGCATTTCCATGTCTCTGGAGGTCGCTCTATATGTGCTGCTCAAAGAACGAGAAAACCGCAATGGGAGCTGTCCGAAGACTACCGTTTTGACCTTGCTATACATATACTGATTATATGGGTGCACATTTCACCACATACGTCCTTAGATAACCGTAAATATACTCGATTTCCGCCTAGCAGAGCAAGCTTGAGTTATAACCGTCCTAGAATTATTGTGAGAGAACGTCCACAGTGGAATTCTTTTCTATGTTTCTTCTTTCGCAGATATAATATCAAATTTGAAACTCTGAAAGCACAATTTTGTATCTACCACGTTTTTAAGCATGCAATATATTTTATGTCAAACATAATTTTGTATCTACCACGTTTTTAAGCATGTAATTAATATTTTTATAGTCAAACATGATTTTTTTTCAAATAATTATTTAGTCACTTTCACAAAACATATCGCGACGGGTATTCCTTATTTCGTTGCGTGACTGGAAATGTGAAAGAGAGTGGTCACTTAATAGTCACAATGAGTAAAACAGATTGCGGATACTGATAGAATGGCGCATAAAAGTACCGATGAGAATGCCTGTAGGAGGTCGTTAATAATCACCAATCGACACGTTTTGCAGAAAAAAGAATTGTATGCAAAGTTCGAAAGCTTTGTGATTTTTGAGCGAAATTTCTCGCATCGTTATTTCCAGAAAACAGGGACCGTGCACCGAATATTTCGTGAAATTGTGAGATATCAGTGGCCATGCACACGTGAGTGGAAAGTAATGGATACATAGTGTGAGAAAAAGCGAGTGAAAATACAAAATGATGAAAATCAGCAGCGTCTGTAGGGTATGGTTGAAATACGCGAATCGACTATGGGAACTCGTTGATGGTTCCAACAAACTTGCATTATGCAGATTAAGTGTCTGACGAACGAAACGACGTTCCGCGAGTTGCACTGCTGCTATATTTAAATGAAAAGCCGCGAGCGTTCTTCTCGAAGCGACGGGAACGAAGACGCCTTGTTAACCGACACGAATATAGACGAATAATAGAGCCATAACACGATTCTGAAAGTATAATTGAAAAAAAAAAGAATATAATAGAATTAGCACCGAGTTCAAATTAAATTTCGTGAAGCTTCATTTGTCTTTTGATAACTATTGTATTTTTTTCTCACCTTAATTCGTATTCTATTTACATCAGCTTTTAAAATGATCGAATTTTCGTTATTTTTTTCATCATTATATATAAACGCATCCTGCGAATGAGATTATATTCTTTATTATACTCTTTTATCTTCTTATTTAAGTTTTGCTGAGTTATACTCGGTTACAAATAAAACTGAAAATAGAATTTCGAGGAACGTATTAATAGCGAGAACGTTATACGTTCGATTTCTACCAGTCGCATTTATAAACACACATGCATACATACATATATTAATATAGGATAAAATAAAAATGAGAAATGTATTTTCAGCCATGACTCTCCTGACACATATCAGGTTATATATGACAATAATATATGAGGCAGTATCGAGAAGAAGGCAGCCTTTAAAGACCGTTCCGTGCATTCGCTTTGAGTACAGTTATACACTTGTTAAGGGTTGAACCGTGAATAAGGAGACTGGAAGAAAATACACAGTATACATACAGCAGAGATCGAATGTGGGTAACACGGCACCTGTTTGCATCTCGAATCTTTGGTCTAAATCCGAAATATGGATGGACCGTGTGAGGTGAATTGAGATGCCGAGCGAATCGGAAGTGAGGAGACGTCTGCTCCCCTATACTGCACAAGAGGAACTGAGGAGAGCTTTGCACTCGACGTTGAGAGGGTTGAAAGTTCTGTGTCGCGCTGCTTCGAACGACGAGACACTCTCCGGAGCTTCCCGAGGGATGAAAATTTGCGAGGACGGATCAAGAAAGAGAAGCGGATTCCGTATATACGTATAGCTTACTATACGGATCAAACAAGTCGAGCGGACACGTTTATGCTGAGGAACATTCGAGGGAAACCGAAACGATCGAAGCAGCTCCATTGCTTTTTGATTGGAATGCCTGCAATTTTGGTCTAAGAATGATCTTCTTCATTCCTCTCTGATCCATAACCTCTGCTTATTCTACTACGAGGCTCCAACTCGCCTGTATCGGACAAGATCTATCTCGCTTATTCCAGACTTTCGTATATCTCAACTCAAGAAAACTATTTCTCTCGTTTCGAGGCTCCTGTTTGTAAGCCACTTGAAATATGACCACCGCACGGTAAGCTGCTCTTCGTTCTAGAATTTCGAATATCGAAAATGCACGAGTCTAAAGTTTTAATCCTTCGCTGTGTGCGCGTGTTCGATCTTCGATTTACGGAAATCGTTTCCAAATCTATTTTTCACTCTGTTAAAACTTTTTTTCATACTTTATCCGGTATTCAGAAGTTCATGCAGTGCATCAAGCGCGAAAATCGAAAGTAACGCGATATTCAACGAAACGTGAGAATCAGATGAAAAGTTGGAAAATCCCTTGTTTGGTAATATGCATACGAGATTCCCGTACTAAGGAAAATTGGCGAAGAACGAATTTTCAAAGTGAAGCTTCGATCCAGCGGAGTGTATAATTTTGAAAAAAAAAAGTAATTTGCCAGTTTTTAATAGCATTTTTTTTATGCTAGCGGCTTATGACTGATGAAGATATATATAGAGTAGTTCAAAAGTGTCCGTCTAATGGAATAGCAGAAATCTCTCGGCGACGAAGATCGAGAGAGAGAGAGAGAGAGAGAAAAGGGGAAAGGAAAAAAAAAGTAAAAAGTGAAGAGAGGAGAGAGGAAAACACTTCGCCAATGTGGCATCGGATTTTCATTAACGGATGGTCGGTTGATATCCGCTCCAGTTGCTTCGTACGAAACTCGATCATCTCTTGTCAGCCGTTCACCAGATGGAGAGATATAGAACGACCAAAGTTAAAGGGGAAAAGTGGGCTTTCCAAAGAATAAAGAACTCTCGTCTCTTTATAAAAATCGTTGTGCATCGTTGCCAAAGAGGCACCGCCATACCGAGGAATAAGCAGAAAAAGCATTTTTCATTAACCAATCCCCGTGTATTCCGCACGATGATGAAATAACATCGATTATTTTTCTATATAAAAAAAGTATAATTCCGTAAAAGCTCGACGGTTTTGTAGCGACAGATTCCATAATTTTGTATTTTTATGCCTTTTACATAATTATTTTCATGATAAAAAAACATTGTTGTCACTTAGTTAAAAATTTTTTTTTTTTCATTCGTTCTCTACGCATCAGCCTCCTACTTTGAAAATTGATTGAGCGGAAAGTTACGAAAATTCGATGCTCCGCGTCCGGTGTTGAAATAATGAAGAGGAAAAAAAAATGAAAACATTGACAAAGAATTACAACGAAGTTAATTTGACGTGCGGAATCACGTGTTCACCCGTATATATATTTTTATACTCACACGCGTGTATGGGGCTATCAACTGGCATCGTAATTTTGTCCCACTCGCAACATTATTACTCCCATACATCAGATAAAGGCGTAATTAAAGAGTTGGCGAATGCCGTCATGCGAGCGCGCGCCATTGTGCTACGCGAGAGTCAGTGCCAGCGCGGCCAGTTAAAAGTTTACCGTGTGCCGCGACCCATCCGATCGTGCGCACCCGCTCGCTTCGCCGTGTATGTTTATACGGGAAACTATACGAGATTTTGTGCGAGTCGTGTCGTCGATAGCTGACCAATGAGCCGTGTGCTGGACGGCCAATTTTTGACACTGGGAGGGAGGAACAAAGCCCGAGAAATTCGAGATAAACCCGCAGTACAACAGAAGAGTTACCTGTACAGAATAAAATTTCTAGCGAAAAAAAAGAGCGTTTTTATTTCATATATTCCTGTACACAAAGAATTTCCGAGGCCAAAAAAAAAACGTCAGAGACAACGAAAATAATCCGGTACGTGTTTGCATTATTGATCGACGAATGAAATAAAAATCTAATAAAACAATTTAAAATAATTTTATCGAGATTAAAAACGCAAAGGTATATAGTAAAGTTTAAAACAGATCCGGCCTAGATGACTTTGGAGAGCTTGCACGAAGCTAATTGTAAAACGTGACACAACGCCCAACAATGGGTGGCGTAATAATAAATTATCATCGACAGCCGATGTTAAACGCTGTTGAGCCTGTCGGGAATGGAGAGTAGCTTGGACTCGTCCCTTTGGCACTCTCCACTTTCCCTCTTTCTCCCTTGGTCCCTGTATATTTCATCATTTCCTCACGGGAATCACGTTTTGGATTGTTCTACGCTCGCGTCAACTTTTCTTCATACTCTCCCGACTCTCGTACTAAATTCACATCCATATACCTTCGCACATAAAAAAAAAAATCAATAGACGAAATTTCAAGTCTGAAACACCAAAAATTTCACTGTTTCGCTCAGCAGCATGAAATTTTGACGCACTAAAAGTTAGAAAAGTCGAGTTCGCGTGGAAAAAATTGAGCTACATATTTAATATAATGGGTCCTCAGGAATCCTCTGAAATCTCTTGCAATTGGAAGAGGGTTCGAAGTTCTCGCTGACACGCAACGCGAGAGTTCGGGAGGGTGAGGTGCGAGAGATCGAGCCTATAGACGAAAAGCTCGCTGTCCTTGTAATTGTTGATGCTGGTACGGAGATTGAATACAACGCAGAAGCTTTTTCTCTCTATAGCTGTATAGAGACAGAGATATTTATATGCATGTAGAGTATATATTGGTGTAGATTCGCCACGCGACTCAGGCTCACACCTCCATTTCAGCGCACGGTGGATTTGCACTATAGGTTATTCTACTATACGTCAAAATTGTGCACGAGTTATAAATTCCTCGGTATATATTGCATGCTCTCTATACGTCTCCATTCGTCCGATAACCTAAGCGTGCCCGAATTCTCATACACGCTCTGCATCCTCGTATCCTCGCGAACGCGAAAACGAAAGAGAGAAAGCTCGTCGTGCCTTGCACGTTTGAAAGAGCGACAGAAAATTTCTCTCGCGTTCGAAAATCAACGAAATCGGTGATATTGTACGATTCTCGACGCATGAGAATTAAATTTCGTGTGTGGGCGTACAAAAAATTTTCCTTTCCAGCTTTATTCTTTCTGAAATAGCGTATCCCCGTATATGGGGGCAAATCTACCCTATTCATACTAAAAATTAATTAAAAGTCTGTTAAATAGAAAAAATAGGGCTATCGCTTTGTTGAATTGCAGTGAACGTTGAACTCCACTGCTATACGGACCGTTTTTATATATCTTGACCGAAAACGCGAGGGGTTCCAATTTATTACAGAGAATTATTAAAAATTCATGCGCCATTAATAATTCTGCCTGGATTAAAATTTATATTTTTGTACTTTTGAGGAACCAATGAATGAGCTTCCAAGCTCGTGTCCAAAATTGTAAAATCCGAAAAATGTCATTACGTTATAATTACAAAAAATAGATTGCTCTAATTTGAAATGGAAATAAAATTCGTTGAGACGATACAGTTAATATTTTATTGGTTCATGAATTTAAAATGCAATTTTTAGAGTTGTGTGTATCCGTGAACGAAATGAAATGTAGATACCGAAAAGTCATTGTCCTTTCGTCGAAGCTTCATGGCTGGCTTATTACCTCTTATTTATTAAAACCCATCTCCCTATCTCGCTGTAATAATGCTTTGTCGAGGGAGTTCCTTGAAGAAGAGAGGAGTAGAATTAATGCAGATTAAATACGATCGTAAAGTCTGTCGCGGTAGCGGCGTAAGAAGCTGAGCGACCGGAGGGAAGTAGCGGAGTATCATCTATATATAATTTCTCGTAATCGCAAATAACAATTATGACCATAACTAAGACGGTCGTGGTAGGCAAATGAGGTCAACTCGACTCCCGTATAATTCTCGACAAGTTCAGAAGCTTCCCTCCTCTCCCTTTTTTCCTCCTTCGAGATTTCAGCGAATGGAGAAATGAAGAGAAACGGAGACGGGACAAGGGAGACGAGGAATGAGAACGGGATGGCGAGTCGGATGATTCAGCGGCGCGCTCGTAGTTTCCGACATGAGTGAGAAAGATGGTCACTGCAATGGTGCATGTCGCAGAAAGAGAGGCATCGAGGCTCTGAGGAAAAGAGCCGAAGTCTTTGGCGAGAATCTCTTCTCCGCGAGGCGTATACAAAACTCGGCATATTCTATCCATTATTATATGTATGTATAGTACGAAGAACTCGAGAGAAACTGGCGGCAGAGAAATTATTGTCCATGTTGAATGTACAATGTACAAGGAGTTCGGGCAGTGAATTTATCAATAATGTAAACTTCCCAATAGTTGAACAGCTAAGGGTTTTCTTAATTTATCTTTATTTAAGAAAGATATGAACAAAAAAATCTGCTTCAAATTCACCTCTAAACTATTATCGATATTTTAGTGATCCAAAACTCATATTATGTATTAATTTTAGACAATATTTCTAGCAAGTATATACTTGAACGTTTGAATATGTAGGATGTCCCAATAGTTGGACAGACAATTGACTCTATCTCTAGGGTTCAGCAAGTTTGTTCCAATAAATTAAAGTTACGAAAATTAAACCTCTTTGCACATTGACAACGGAGATTATTGCTCCTCACCTACCGCGGTCGTGGTCCGTCGGCTGATAGGGCTCTGTTAATAATTTTGTCAAAATTAGGGAGGGGAGGGGGGGGGGTCAAAATTTGTCAAATTTGTACCCCGATTTGATCTCATCAATTTAAGATACGATCAAATGAACGTTGGAAACTCGAATATTTTCAAAACAAGGCCTTTAATGAATAACCTTATAAAACCAAAGTAAGCCAAAAAAATGGATTCCTATAACGATTTTCCTATCAAGCCCCGATTAGATCTCACCAATTTAAGATACAATTGAATGAACTTTAGAAATCTTGATATTTCCCAACTAGAGCCCTTAATTAATAAACATTATAAAATCATAATAAACAAAAATATGGATTCCTGACAATTTTCCTATCAGGCCCAGATTATTCAATCTAATTGTACGCATACGATCAAATCAATATGGAAGCCTAAACAGGATCTTGGATGGATTAACCATTTAAAAATATATATGGATTCCCGGTTATTTCCTGCCTAGGACCTAGTTGGGCGCTACTGTGAAAATCGTTAATATGGAATCCTTTAAAGACCCCGATGCTTGTTAGGGTGTTCCCTAATAATTTTCTTGGTTATATTGGTTGAAGTTGATGGCCCAACGTGTGGAGGCAGCACCAAGGATGGTTTTCATCTTCAAGATTTTGTCGGTTATTTAATCGTTTCGCAGTTTCGATCTTGAGACGAGAGACATCTCGCGCGGATAAAAGAATAAAGGGGAGGGGTTCGTCGGGAAGCACGATAGGAGAAACCACGAGTGTATCTCTTCCACTCGGGAAGGCTTCCGCCAGCGATAGACCGTAACGGAAGCGGAAAGTTTCCTTCCGGGATTACGGGCGAGAGGAAAAGAGGGTGAGTGCGCCAGGAATTGCGAGAACCAGCCAGTCTGGATGTGCCCAACTCATGTTTTTCTCTTCTCGTATATATATGTATACACGCTCTTGGCTCGGTACAAACATATATACTCTCTATGTAATGTTTAATATATGTATAAAGTGCGTTCGTACAATTTTGGTTGCGTCCGCGCTAAATCCACCGGCTGCGATCTTGCGCGAGAAGAGTTTTAGCGTGGGATCGCACGAGGAAGCCGGATTACGTCGCGCTTGCGAATTATAATGAAGATTCGGCGTCCACGGTCGTGGACATTACTCTTATGGTCGTCGGAGACAAACATTTCTCTACATCCTCCTTTTTTTCATTCGCTTTATCTCGCTACATACATTATATTAGGTAAAGAAAAAAATCTGTTGTTTCAATATAAAACATTCTGCGAGAGAGAGGACGATGATTTATGCATCTTTATCATTCTCATTACTCGCAGTGGACGTTAAAAATTCTACTGAATCTGAAAATGTAGTTCCGACGTATAAAAATGTAAGAAACGTGGATAAAATGTACCAGAAAGATATAAAATTTATGTTTGCAAAAGAAATAATTACATCGCGCGCATAAATACATCTCTATACCATATTGCGTCAGGGATTTAGTCTTTTTTAACGTGAATAACCGGGACACAAATATTTTACAGGTACATGAATTTATGAACGATTTTCCAATATTTAGGTAAGGAAAAAATCAGATTTTTCAATTATAAGAACAAAATTTGCAAATTCCGGCTATCGCTTGTTTCTTTTTAACGTATATGTATATACGCGTATGTTACAAAATCAATAGAGGTAGCATACAGAATAAACCATTGCATGTATTTTTTTAGAGACAATATATTGGAAAAAGCTAGAGCAAAAAGATAGAGGCACATAAAAAAAAAGGAAAGAACAAGATTTTTTGTCGAATCTAAAATGGAAAGCTTGATGGAAACTGACAGTCAATCGAATATTGAACGAGGAGAGAAGGAAATGGGTGGTCAATGCTCATTACTTTGCTGCCGTAGGCCACTTCTTTGCTCACGTTGGAGCTGCAAGTCCAGCTTTTCTCCCGTTCGATTTTCATTCCCTCTTTCTTTCTTCCCGTTGTCTGGACGATTCGTCCCTTTTTTCCATCGCCGTTTTTTTGTCTCAATCTTCATTGTTTCCGTGCTCCGAGTGCCGGGAGGCCATGCGCTCGTCGGCAATGGATAAAAGCGAGAGCGGGCGAGATTCAAGCATCGAACAGCGTTTTTCCTTCGAACTGTATATAGGTGTATGGAAATGTGACCCCTTGGGTCTTTTTCCCGTTCTCCGCTCTTGTCTCGTCTACAGCTTTTTCGTGTCTCGTCTTCAACGTGAACGATCTTCCCTGCGATGTCTTCGACGTTTCATCTCTTTTGCGATCACGACAAACGAAAAGGAGCAAAAGGCTTAGACTGAGAACAATAGTGAAATTCATGTTCAAGTAAATTCAAATTTTTTCAATCTCGAATAAGTTACTATTTTTTTTTTTTATAAATCTTTTATCATTCTTCAAAATTTTTTTTTCATACCGACAACCGTTTACTCTATTTGCAATACTTAAAAAAAAACAAAATATGTTTTTGTACAATGTAGAACAAGGGTGTCCGATCAAAAGGTTAGTTGATTCCGTATATAGGTTGAATTCACAGTCAAGTCATTCTCGAGAGAATAAGCGATAGCTCAACATTCTAGTAACTCATCAAGTATGCGGAATGGACAATTAAGGTCATCGTGTACCTAGCCAATCAATATTACCGAGAATTTCCTCAATAATCAAACCACTCATTTTCATTTCGCGAGTAAACGTGCTGAACCCGAGATTCAATAATTGCAAATGTGATACTCAATCTTCCAACAAAAATACGTAGCAGATTCCTGACCCGGAGATTTATGAAATATATGAGTATTATTATTATTATGAAACTAAATTGGTAAAAAATGTGTGACCATAAAAAGTGTATAATTTTACTAGGAGATGATTTATTTACATCGGTGACATATGACATCTCAGTTTAATATTAGATTATCGGAGATACTGGATATTAATATTTTTCAAACATTTTCTTCAACATTCTATAATTGAAGAACTATTATTTGAATTGAACTATCATTCCTGTATTACAAATCTAAAATAAAAACGATAGAAGTAAAATAAATGAAATAAAAAAAAACTGACGTTGAAAGTATTTTCTATATACATTTTACATAAATTTTTCGATTTATAATTACATAGAAAAATAGTATTTACTTTAATCCCCGATCAAATATGCTTCTTGATTTTTTTAAAGGATGGAAGTTTGTTAACTGTCAAAACATAATCTTATCTTTTGCATCACCAATATGACGATCGTATTTTAAAAACTAATATAATATACATTTTTTATTTAACAAAAATGATAAATACGTAACAAAAGAGACTTACTATTTTTATCCATAATAACATTTTCAGCTTGACCTCCTAAGTATTTTGAATTCTAAGTGACAAGTTATTCTAAGGCTAATTATTCCACTAACCTTTGCGCTCTTTACAATTGCTTTTCAACATTTCATCTTCGAACCTTTTTTTCGACTTCAAAGCTCGACGTCTTGTCACATGTGAACGTTCAACGCTGACATTCTCGAAGAATTATTCATGATTAAAGTTGAAATTAAGTAAAAATGCATATGATAATAAAGCATGTATGTTTTTCTCATTTCAAGGGTATTGATCGAGAAATCAAGAAAAAAGATAATATAATAAAGCATGTTTACGAGATCTCGGAAGCGATTGGAAGGATTGGAATAGATCTAATGCAATAAAAAAAAATTCTTTACATACTTTAGAAAATGCTTTCAAATCTTTGATTAAATAATGTAACTAAAGTTATGTAACTTTTTTTTCCTTTTTGAAAGAGAACTTATTTAAGTCGAAAACTTATTTCAAAATATTTAATTTGGTCAATAAATATAAAATACGTACGACATCAAAGCTGTTTTATCGAGATGGTACTGATTATTTATTAGGTAATCGTTATAATCAATCCACGAAGATTCAAACAAAAGGAGGATAGATTGGAACATTTTGGTAACAAACGCTGGTGGTAAACGAATGAATGGTATTTGCCGTTTCGGACGCGCACAGTTTTCGGTGAAATGTGGCCAAATCGTGCGAGATAGGTGGCTCTCATTGAACTCGCACTTGAATTACATCTACGACCTGAAGACTGTTTTATTTATGTACTTTCCTCGATCGTTTGGATAACTGCATTGTTGCAGGCATATTGTTTATGACGATTATTGTGAAGCACCGTTATCATTTGTAACAACAATAGATTCTATATTTCTGTACATATGTACATGTAATACAGGGAGTTTCGTGATTCAATGTTGATGCATTAAAAAATAGAATTCTACATATAGACAAAATTTCAATCCAATGAAAAGGCATGAAGAAATTATTAATATTATTCCAACATTTAATGTATTTTGTAAACTCATGTTATTGCAGTGTATAATATTTTGTATCCTTTTTGCCTCTCGTCTCTATTTTTGGCCGAATTCATTTTTGGGACATCCTCTACAGTTTGTCTATGGAGGTGCACATACACTTGAGTCGGATTTGGAAGGAGAATAAAGTGAGTATTCAGCGAAGTTCTCCCGTGTGTGTCCCCCGAATTGTTCGTTGCGGAGAGCATAACGGCGGTTGGAAACTGCCCGTGGGAATTCCATTTCTGCGTTGCACGACCTCAGAATAATATCCGCGTGTTCGTGAATATCGGTACCAGATATTTCCATGTAGTGGATTCGACATTGTCGGAGGAACGTCGAGGCTCAGAAATCCCTTTTTCCCTTATTTTGTGCCCGAGTCGTTCTCCCGTCAGGATCGTACAGCCAACCGGGTCGAGATCCTGAAACATTTGTATCGGTACCGTCCAGCCACAATCCCGCAAACGCCTGAGAAACGTTTCTTTACCCTCGTCTCCCGTATTCCCGGTCCTCGAGGATTTAACTCTGCGAATGACCATCCGCGCAAAAGCGTACTCGTATTTCCGTCTAATCGTTTTGCCGGAGAGCCCGATTCTATAATTTTACCTCGCTGCCCTTTTCTCAAGCTTCCCCGTTCTCCTCCGAAAGCGAACACCTTCCGTCTTCGCTCGACATTCGCAATCATTCCCCCATCCCCCCCCCCCTCCCTCTCTATTTCGACCCGCCGATACATTTGTTTTCGTGTACAAATGCGTGCGCGGGTGTTCGCTCGAAACACAGAGGCGTTTTCGCGTAAGCAAATGCATGCTCCTTGCTTGCTATTGGATAAGCACGTGTGCGCGATCGATTGCACTCGTTCTCGCGTGTAACGGACCGTCATACATTATTTGGAATCTCGAAATTACTTTACCTCCGTGGCTTTCTCTTACTTCGCCGCCGTATACTCTATTCCTAACCTCTTTTATATGCAACCCCGTGTGTGCGTTTGTGTACGTGTATATACACACATAGACGAAAGTTTGGTACATGCCCCCGAAGACCATCGGATTTTCCATCCACCAACTTGGAGCATCACTTGCACCCTCTTCCTGATTCGTAAACGTGACCCAATATCTTTTCCTCGCCACATGCACGGTCTCTGAATGTCGGAGCACACCAAACGGATCGCCTTTTACGATCAATCCGAGTCAATGACGAAAACCTTCCGTCTCTTATAATTTAACCGATGATATTTTCCTTCGACTTTTTCAACTCGGAGAAAGAAAAACGTATTTCCAGGGAAGACTCGGGGATGTTGAAACAGCGAGCAGTTATTCAAACAATAAGTTGAATAAGTTTGAATATATCTTCGATGCGACACACAGAGGGGTGAGTGCTAAATAATCAGTTCTTTGGATGGCTCCGAGCGCAACCACAATTTTATTAAGGCATATTACTTTTATTATTATTATTATTTTGTTTTATTGGTATTATTTTATTTTTTATTATTATAAACTATACTCTGAATTTTATATAACTTCTGTGTATTTATTCGATACTATTACATGTATATGGCGTTTCTAAAAGGGTATTCGGTAAAGTTGTATTGATATTTCAATCATTTGTTTAGATTAAAATATCAATATTAATAACTTATTGACTTATTCTTGTGGCAATAAGATATCGAATAATAAATTGAATATTAATAAATATAAAATCTGTATTGTTTTAATATTTATTTTTCATATTTTTAAGAAGAGAAATTTGTTTAAATTGGAATTTTATAAAGCTAATTTTTTCCCAATGCTTTTGCATCTTCGTGGAAGCAGCTCGATGTGGGCAAAAAGATGATGAAGAGGAGGGTACTAAAAGTTTCGAGACGAGCAAGCATCAGCGGTTATAATGATCGACAACAAACGAGTTCGTTGACTCTGCGACCAATGAGATTGGGTCCAATGGCTGCTCTCTATCTTCTCTTCGATTTATTCACACTCACACACGCAGCACAGCCGAGAATGTTGAACGAGAAGGAGGGAGAAAAATGCAGACCTATCGGTAAATCAGATCAGCTTGGGTCACTGCATTAATAATAAGCACATGGCTCGGGGTGGCGAGTTCGTCAAATAAGTGAAATATTTTATGTGTCGACGAAGACGTTCGCATGCACCTTCGAAATTGCTTTGCAAATTATTCACTGACCTCGTTGTTTATTTAATTCTTTATCAATATCTTCATAATAATGTAGACATATTTTTTAATGCCATCCGCAAATCAGGCCGAGTAAGAATGCAAAAGATATGACGCAATAAATGACTTCTTTGTTTTTTTCCAAGTTATTCTTGTTTATCCGCACTTTTTTTCTCTTTTTTCCGTTCCAGTATATGCTGCAACTTCATATGAATAGCCCCGGTATCCGAGTGCATCATATGCCCTCTTTCTTACGTTCGAATCTCAATGGATCTTTTTGTGTACGGATCCACGGAAGTCGACGCGGCGTCATCTTTCGTGTCTCGACTTCTCGAGCTCGCACTCTTGCCTGGATCATACGAACGAAGCCGTATAAAAATTTGAGTATAGCATTTATATAAGGAAGGGGGAGGGGGGAAAACGGGCCTCTAAAATTTTTAATGCGCAAAGTGTTTGAGGGTAAAATGGGCCCTCTAGATTTTAACCCATAATCCCTGAAGGGTTTCTCGGCACATTCAATCCATGAAGAGGTGTCATTTTCGTTTGCGTGCTACTACACCCACAATTATTGATGAAAAAAAACTTTAAAAATTCATGGTTCATCATCCTTTCCTTTTGAAGTACGAACATAATTTTTTTGGATGTTGTTACTTTTAATATATTTTTTTAACAAATATCAAGCAATGCGTGGAGAAAAAGCGTTGTAAGTAATTTCTGCCCAGACAGATTTCACTCCCCTTCAGGGATTGAGGTTTAAAAAACCTACAAATATTTTTTCAAGCAAAATGAGCTTCTAAAATGTTTGTCAAGTAAAAATGATTAATGGGAAATAATTATATTTAATTTTTCATAACTATTTCTCAAAATTGCATGCATAGAATGATTGCAAAGCGCTTAGCAGTCCATTTTAAATATTGTACGGTGTTTTAGCGCGAAAATTTTTCTCAAATTCATCAATTAAGAAAATTTGATTCAAGATTCTAAAAGGTCCACGTTACTCCAAATTTTTATCATTAACTGTTGGTACATTTTGATACTAAATACATAGTAAAAACAACTCAAAAATATAATACGAGTAAAAAAACATTATAAAATTTTTTTGGGGGGGACGCCCCACATTTTTCGATTTTTTGTTTATAGACAACACGCCAAATTAACAGCAAATATTTGACAAGGGATTTAAAAAAAGGGAAATGAGTGGCAAAAACTGAGGTTTCAAGCATTTTTTTCTTAACGGGCTCATCGAGATATGTATATTTATCGTATATATGTATAGATATATTTAAAGCACCATGTTGGACCATATTAACATTTACATTAAAAAAATGGAATTTGTATTCACTTTTTTTCTAGTGAAACCACCTGGTTTGTTTCTATGAAAAATATTATTTAAAAAATTTTATATGAAAATGAAAACTGAATAAAAAAAAAAGAGTAACGTTTGTGTTCAGATTTTTGAATTTTTTTTCAACCTAAAACAACGTGAAATCGTCACTATATATTGAAATGCAATGTGATAAATTTTTAAAAGCTTTGAGATGAATTGAATTAAACACTAGTATTTCGTCAGGTATTATTTAAGGTGAGTTTCGAAATTTTAATGAGATGAGACAGGAGAGTGCGCAACCACTCCCCGGGTACTCGATTAAAATTTCAGGCGGCTTTACCGTCGTTCTTTTACTCGGATATTATGCATGAATGGAAGATAGCAGAATATACCTGCTAACCATCGAGCGACCGCGGTCTATCCCAATCTGTGTTATTCCCTTGATGCCCAAATTCGGTCCACTCTTACATATTCTAATCGGTCGACAACATAATAGTAAAAATCTTTTAAAAAATTGTTCCGTCGACAATAAAAAATATATATTATGCATCGGGCGCCATTCATTTTTTTAGTGGATCAACTCTAAGGGAATAAAGTATCGAAAATAGTAAAAAAATAAAAAGGAAATATTTTGCGTCGATTTATTATTATGATACCGTTGGGAGTGATTTCGAGCTTTTGAACTTTTATGAAAAGCCCATCGGCGTTGTTATCTCGGCGATCTTCATTGCGTCAGTGCGCTGATGATTCGCCACGAATGAAAAACATCGTGGCTTCCGGTGTAAAGGGTTTCCTGTACTATCACGAACAAGCCGAGAATTCATGACCTCAGGCTCGTCGTCGTCGTCGTCTCTCTCTCTCTCTCTCTTTTTAAAGACCACCCGAAAGAAGGAAATGTTCACATTCATCTGGCGAAACATTGAAACTGCCTGAGGGCAAATTAAAGAAAGAAAAGGAAAATTAGCGTTGAACGAGAAAAAAAGTTGTTTTAATTACAGGCCTGCACGTATAAGAGCGTTTATAATCTGCGAAAGAGTAAAAAATTTACGGAAATAACGAAGCACTCCATATCCAGAATGGGTTTCCTCTGGCAGAGCTATTTAATTTTTTTGTATAAATATTGATCCTGAATTGTTTGGCACACTTTAAAATCGTTTAAATGTGCATATTTTATACTGTGATTTTTGACCTGAGGGCTATAAACGAGTCTTCGAACGTGTATTCCACGAGTGAACAAAAGCCGAACAAAAAAAAGATCATCGGCGGAGAAGGTGAAGAAGATTTAAATTTGGTGGGCGTAAGAATTCAACGGTCGCGTCTTTTTTGTGTGCCGAAAAACGTTCGATCTCCGCGTGCCTCTTTGATTTAATATCATATCGTACTTATCGGCCTTACAAGGTTTAACTAAAAATTGAGTCTGATGGATCGTTATCCTCTTTTTTAAATTGATTTAAATCAAGACTCGATCGGACTACTCGTTTATCCTCATCTTCTTTCTAAACATCTTTCTCTCTCAACTTATGTATATTTTTGACCGTGTTTACGATGGCGTTGAAACGCCTTTGCACAGCTGGATACACGGACCATAGCTTTTTTTTAATATACTAAGTATTTATATATCACAATTTTGATAAATTGTATTAAATCTAATATATATGAACTGGCGTATATGGAAAAATACATTTAAACTAAAATAATATTAAACCTAAATATTTTTAGATATATAAAAAGAGAATAATTGGAAAACTCTGTACGAGATAAAATGGAAAATATCTCCTTATTTCAATCAAGATTTCAATTTTTTTTTGTATCTTTATCAGATTGCATTTCTCGTTGCGATTATCGTCCTCGGACGTAACAGTGTGCACGTACACAGTAAAAAATTTTAAAATCTAGAAATTTCATCGAAATAGAAGAAAATGAAGAGTGAATGATTAGAGGGACAGAAAAAGAGAAGAATTTAATTACCATATATTTATAAGCGTAGACTCGGCGCGCGTGTTTGGAGTGCCTCAGGGTTTTTATTCATCCCAGGAGATATCCGACAATGCCATCCGAGAAGAAGAGCATTCACATATCAGTGAGATTAAAATGTACCTTTTCGAAATTTGAAGAACTGTCAGACTCTGCTCTCGTTCGCCGCGTTCCCGGCTCTTTCAAGTTTCTCCGGTGAGTATACGTAAATGAAAGGCGAATACCTCTGATTTGACACACCGTAAATCAAACGATTAGGCGCATTATTCAATTTTATTTTTCATTATGACTAATACTTTGAAGTTTAAAAAAATATGTTCCCGTTCGAATGAATGACTATAAAAAAAACATATTATACGACTACGCAGAGTCATAGATAAATGGAATAACGAATAGTCGATGCAAGAGGGAATGAACATTTTTTCGGATTTTTTCGAATTCTTGAAAATAGTATCTGCGCGAGAAAATTGCTTCAAGAGTAATTTATTTAGAAACAGTATTATGTATATATACAGGCTTATTCGTTTTTTATCGAAGCACTAAATTTCTACGCGTTTGCCAATGAGAGGAACGTGTTTGCGCTTCGATTCACCAGAGCTCTTTAATTACACAGTCATGTTGTAATTAAATTACTGGCACAATTACACGCACCAAAGGTGGTCCTATATCTTCCTCCTTTGGGCTTTTTTATTGTCCTCTCCTTTTCTTACGTTTCTCGTCTTTCTCGCGCTCGATGCCCTTTTCTCTATATTTTTTTTTCTGTTTCGACGAGAGCTCTGCTCGCACATCCTTCGAATTTCGCTCTACCGCGAGACCCTTGCGCTCGCACACCGAGAAACGAGTTTCCTCGAATTCTCTTGGCGTACGAAAGGATAAATGGAGAAAAAAAAGCTGAAAAAGGACCGAGGAGATAGGATCGTTCGGTACCCTCCGTTTCTTCATCATTCTCATCCTCGTCTCGTCCCTCCCGCTTACTTTCCCTTCTTTTTGCATCCTCTCATTGTTATTTCTTTTTGTTTCGAACCTCCGGGGCTCGCGCTCGTTCCGCACGAGGGGGGGGGGAATGGGGGGAGGCGTTCGAAAAAAAATAAATAAATAAAAAATGAAGAGTGCTTGTCGGGTGTGCGTGTGTTGGATAAATCGATGTTCGCAGGACAGAAGCGACGCAAGCTTCGGCCACGAGCGTTCAAGGGCGAGAGAGAGAGAGAGAGAGGAATGGGAGGGGTGGCCACGCGGTGTGATCAACGACGTGCAAATTGGCGCTGACGTCGAGTTTCGTTTCTCGAGCGTCTTCTTCGTCTCATCGTAACCGGGTCTGTATAAGCAACGTGTTTTCAGCGATAAAAAACGAAAAGAAAAAAAAAACGAAAACCTCGTCGGTGTACACCTTATTCCCGGCTGTAATTATGGTACCCGCCACGCGATCGACAGAGACTGTAAATGTCTCGAAAAGATGAAAAAGGGCTCAACGAACGTTAGCGCACATTCGCCGGCGAGTCCATCGAGATTGCGTACGCGCGTCGATTGTTAAAGAGCGAGAGGGCGTCAACGAACCGATTTAACAGGTGAATCTTGGTGAAACGCTTCGCGCTCCCGATAACACTTTTTCGCCGAGCCAATGGCACCGGCAAAAAACTCATCGGCAAACCAAGAAAATTACTCTGTCAATTTTCGCACTGCATATGTGCAATTATTATACATGTATCGCGTTAAACGCGAGAAAATTAGAGGAAACAAAAATCTTCTTTTTGGATACTTCTCCATAATTATTGTTTCGAGGATATTTTTTCTCTTTAATCGAACATCGTCGTTTCGTGATCAAATTATTATTATCAATTACCGACTTATACCGTCAACATTAAGAAGATGAGGAGTTCCGAAAAATTTCTTTTTTTGCGAAAAAAATTCTTTATCTTATTATCCTTAATTTATCTCTCTTTGGTATTGTCATTTTTGAAGAGGTCACATTTCTGATGAAGTTAAAATTGCTAGACAATTCATCATTAATTTATCGAAATTGGAGTACGTATTTTATAACTGCATTAAAATTTTAACCTGACAGAATAGGTCAATTTCTGATGAAGTTAAAATTACTTGACAATTCATCATTAATTTATCGAAATTGTAGTACGTATTTTATAACTGCATTAAAATTTTAACCTGACAGAATAGGTCAATTTCTGATGAAGTTAAAATTACTTGACAATTCATCATTGATTAATCAAAATTGGAGTACGTATTTTATAACTGCATTAAAAGGTTAACCTGTATTTCTTTCTCATCGACGTGAGAGATTTTACCTGCAGCAAAATTCTTCCTCATAATGTTACAGAGTTTGAGTAAGGAAAGTTGCGAGTGTACGTGAAATCAATGAAGAAATGTATCTGGTGAATTTAAGTATCAGAATATACGTCGATTTTTTTGTAAACTCTTACATCTATTTAAATAACATTCACAGACAGAATTTTAAATAGACGTACAAGAAATTACTGAAGCCGGGATGTTGATAAAACAAGTCTGAAGACTCTTATCAATATTTTAATTAAAAAAGATTATATATAATATTTCATCTTTATTCAAATAAAATGTCTAAGCAATTATCCATAGTACATTGAATCGAATAACTAATTAGCGTGAGCGTGACGGTATATGGACGCTTAATTCATTGACTAGCGGCTGATGCTCGAAAACTAGACACAGCGGTACGTTAGACCGCAGAGAGTGCCTCAGGACTTTTTAACTGCTCGAAATTTTATTGAGAATCTAATTTGCTTAGTTTTAACAGCAAAGGCTAAAATATCCTGATGTATATATATGTATATGAAGTTATATGATCATGCAGAGGTGCGGAGGAAAGGTAAGTCTGGATGCTTGCTGCGTTACCATGCTCTTTGAAGGCGCAAGAGAGCGATGAAGTGCGCTCACACCCTGGTGCTCCCTTTGATTGCGGCCACTTGGCTCCGTGACTTCAAAATTCCCTTTTCTCAGAGAGGTGTTCCTCAACTTTCTCTCCTTTTCCGCGAGAGCTCGATCTCTCGAGAAGGCGCGCGTTATACTTTTAAGATCTTTCACCCCTTACCTGAAAGTACGGGGAGGCTGCGAGAGCTCGTAGCGAACGACAGCCCGTATAGGGGTTAAAGTTAATTAGCCCTGGATAGCGCATAATTAGTCCTTTGGGTGATGCTTCAAATAGAAGACCCTCGCTGCTTCTTCGCTCTGGATACCCGTTTAAAAGGGAGTCTTACGGAAATTCTGGGAGGTTCGAGAGAGGGCTCGAGCGAAAAAATGAGAGACCCGGAGAAAAAGAGTAATGAGACGGGAGAGAAATTGTAATAACGGTTCGTCTTCGCACTCTCCCGGACACGAGACGACTCTCAGTATTTTTCCATTTAATGACAATACTCTCGAGGTGTGACACGAAGAGTCTCGAGAAATGTCTCTCACGACATCTTCTGAGTTATGCGCCTTTCCAATGTGTTTTTATTCTCTTTTTTTTTCTCTCTTTTCTCATCCTTTTTTGGCTTCTTCATCTCCCTCTTCTTTTTGTTAGTATACTGTCTCGTTCTTTCTTTTACGTGTAACCACGATGACATCGAGTGACGCACCAAGTTTCTGACGTCTCGAATCTTTCTCTGAATAATAATCGGTTGATCCTCTCTTTTCCTCCTTCGTCTTTGACTGGTTCTCGCCCGGCGATGAATTCCTTCCGTGTATGTCGCTCAGCCAGTGTGTACCCTTATCCTTGGCTTCTCTCGTTTTTCACTTGACTCTGCGCGATGATGAGTCCCTCACACTTTTCTCTCTCTCTCTCTCTCCCTCCTCTTTAAAATCCTTCGCTTCTCTCTTTTACCCAAGAATCCAGGAGCGGATACATGCAACTCTCGAGAATAAAGTAAACCCGAGTCCCCCGCTGCTGCTGCTCACCGTCTTTTGGAAAATAGAGAAGCAAAACGACGAGCGGGCAACGAGCTCGGAAGACCGCGCTATAAAATAACAACACAGTTTCACGCACAGGCGATCGTAAATTGTCGTAAATTGGTAATACACTTGCTTTCACCCTTGTCCCTCTCTCATTCTCCAAGAAATTTTCTCCATTAATTACAATTGCTTCGCGTGCAGCTCGAATCGTTTGCTTCTTAGGCATAAAAATATTAAATTAAACTCGAGCATCCATTTGCCGAATTACAAATTGTTTTTGCCAAGTGTACAATTTGTTTTCTCGCTATACTGGATATATATGTAGTAATATAATTAAAAAAGATACTTTGTGTGATTTTTAATGCCTCCGCTCGTGTTGAATTTTTTCCCCCTTTCTTATTTTTTCTCTACCGAAAAATAATAATTACACACGTTGTGCGCGAGAAACATCTCGATAGTGAGGATCCTGAAATCTCATGTCCTTCCTTTTGCGGAGTGTTCCGGGCTGATACGAGGCGCGCGGTGCAGATTCTCAGAGCGCTCTCGCGGCAACACGTACGCGGATATATGGACGTTTGAGAAATGAGAGAAAGACGAGAGGGTTTTCGAATTGTATAATGGCCTTCCCATCCCGCTTCTCTTCTCTTTATCTCTATAGACCTATATGCGGAATGTTCGATAGTGGCTATATGTAGTACTTATTCCGGCCCAACGAAATCTCGCGTGACCCTCCCGATTGTAACTCACGATAATAATCGACGCGTTCGCCGATTGAATTTACTAGCGCGTACGTGTACGTATGTATAAAGCCCGCTTACGCCAATATTTTACGGAAGAAGGAGTCGGGCACTAATACATATCCGAAGCACATTGCCTCCACCACTTCCAGATTACACGTAAACCACGAGAGAGATTAGGATTTGAAATCTATTATTGAATGCTCTTTGCTCGCGTTTCCCCGAATGCGTTCTCATTTCTCAAGCAAACTGTGTATTAAATTACTATATATAGATATTTCGTATCTCATTCAGTGCAAAATTATGTTGTCTGAACATTATTCTAGCGATACAGGCTTTTTTCGATGACAAAACTATTTTAAATGTTACGTGGCTTTTAGTTATATATATTCAGTTTTTTTTTTCAATTTTTCACAACGATTTTTACTTTATTTTAACCTGAAAAGTCACTCCGCGAATAATTTTACGAACCCGATAAAGTATATATTTAAAAATACAATTTTCGTTTAAAAGAAAAACACGAAATTGAATATTCGGCATATTTATGCAAAAGCATTTCGTGTACAAAATGTTATCTCGATAAAAAAATGATTTATATACGATTTATATACATGACGACTATTTCGCGCGTTTATATTTTATAACTGACTGTGGATATTTAAAATATTACTGAATTTAATAAATTGTAATCGAAAATCGTTATCTCTGTGCTTTTCAATAAATGAGCCAATTAAAAGAATACTGTCAGAGCGAAGAAAAAAAGCATCAATTTCGTAGTCGAGCATATTCTAATTGTGGCCGACATATCGTGTGTTACGTGCGAAAATTCGATATCTGCTCAACACTTACTTGTCAAAATTTATAACATGTGAAATTTATGCCATGACATATCTGAATTGAACGGAGTATAAGAATAAATGCACGAAAATGATTTATTTCATTATAAGAGTAAATAAGATTCTTTAAATAGTTAAGTACGTATAGTATATAATAATCATTATGTATATTATTTAATTAATATGAAAGTAGTCGAGAATTATTTTTATCCACGATCTATGACGATCGTTCCAGATATGTTTTTTTACAAAAATTACTTAAACGACAATTGTCCCAAGGTCTATAAATTTTATTATTACTACACAATATTGAAAAAAGATAAAAAAAAATTTTTTAATAGAGAAAGGAATCATTTGATATTGGTTGATAGTATATTTGTTATTTTTTCTTAAGATTTTTATACCAAATGGGAATAAGATTTCCTGTTCATCTGATCTCCGTAATTCGATAGTGAATTTCGAAATCAGAGATTGTTCCTGAGAGCAGTTACAACTGAGATATCTATGCTCAACAGGCGATGACCCGAATATGGTATACACATATAACTATGAATGTATTTATATACAGATTGATTGAATTGGAGCATAGCTAGGCGGGTTGAGGTAATATATGTATGGGACATATAATCCGTAATGCTACATTCCCAGTAAGCGTTAAGGGCCAGGTGACAGTCAATCATATCAATTACAATCAGAGAATTACCAAGCATTGCAGACACGTACCAATTTTGAAGCAACACGATATGCTTGCAATAACAATTTTTAAATATTACATTCTCGAGAAAAATTTTACCAATTAATTTTGTTTTTAATATTTTCCTTCATTTATCAATCTAATTGTATATACTAGAAAAAACATTATTAAAACTGTGTGTTATCATTAGAGTTTAGTAATTATATCAGGTTTCAATCATCAGTATAAAAATGTTCTACACCTCTGCAAATTATAATACACGCTGGCATCAACAATTAACCTGAACTGACAGAATTCTCAGTCCATTTCAGAGAGGCGTCACACGAAATTCGCTTAATCGCGTTATATTATCAAGCTTGAATAATCGTGTTTCGTGTACAACGCGTTGCGTCGAGGAAAGGGGTGTGTGCTTTTAAGCGTTGAGTCATGAACGTCATAGAGAGACCGAGAAAGCGAGAGAAACGAGGGCAGACTAAATGTGCGGTCCAATTTTGACGGAGATGGACACGAGTCACGAGTATCAAGTGAAGTAAAGCGCTTAAATAATATTAAAGATACGTGCACAACGTATTACGCTTGCTTGGTATACGAATGATGCACACTCGGATAAAAATACACGAAAAGAGTAGAGAGTGAAAAAAGGCAACGAGCATATTATGAAAAACAAAAGAGATACTTTTGGTAAGCGATGAGGTACAAGGAACTTTGCAATGTATAAATCGCAGCATCAAATGTTTTTTTTTTTTCAAAAACAACAAATGAGCTGGGTATCTAAGATTTTTATATAACGTTAATGGCGAAAATAAAGCAATTATTTCTTGTTTCTTATATTTTGCTGATCACGCGCACTAATTCGAGTATCGGTGCATCGTGCTGTATCGTGATGCATAATTATTTTCTTTCCATTTTTTTATATGCATGGAGTTTTTGCAACGCATTTTCGAGTTAGTTTTTTAAAATTCCAGGTTTATTGTTTTTTACATATCAAGCACTTCAGCCGATAACGAGAGGAGCAATTTCTTTTTCAATTAAATTGAACAAGTACTGGCCCATTATCGAACAAGTATGTGCGTGTAAAAAAAGATTTGAGAGGAAAAAGAACGCGTAGGGAATTTTCCTAACGAATAGCAATTTATTTTCGAAACGAAGTACTCGAAATAGTATATACACTCAGTCCCTGCAATTGCTCAATATTACAATAGACGGCTTTCCAATCCAACTACGAAATATACTGAAGCAAAAAACGATAAAAATAAAACTGTTCCAAGTGTTGGTCAAATCACTAACATGATTATTTATATAGGACGATGTGTGTTTTATCAATCAAACTTTTTCCAATATTACGACGAGAGTTATTGTTAATTTCTTTGATAACATCTAAATTGCTACAACAGGCGATCAATCAATAAAAGTGAAAAACTTTCATCGAACCATCAGCAAATATTTTTTCACACGGCCAAAAAAAATTTTTAGATGATTAAAAAAAATTTCTAAAGGTTTTTAACAATCATGGGAAAAGAAGTATTTCCGTGTTTTATTATATCGGAAATTACCTCGTAAACGCCGATAGATGGTCGATCGATGGGATATTATCGGATCGGTGAGATCTTGTCGATAATGATCGATCGGGGCGATCACGATCGAGATCTAGACCCACAGGCATCATGAAAACTCTCATGCAAGTGGGAAGAAAAACGAGGGATGCAGGAAATAAAAGCTAGCGTCGAGATTACAGACTCGTTTCGGTTGCACTCTCGCGCCGCTAGCGCGCGCTCAGAGATCTCATCTATCCTCGAAGAAACATTATACTTTTATTTCTTGTTTTCATAAAAAAAAAATAAAAAATAAAAAAAACAAAGAGAAACGGCAATGTATCAACACACGGGCTCTTTCCATATACTCGGACGCGGCGCGATCACAGACGCTCGTTTAATCTCGACACTCTCAATTTTGTCCATCACGTTTTTCACAAATGATTCGAGAGATAAAAGTTACGCGATGCGAGCATCGTTGTAATAACGACCGAGGCAGATAGTCCGCTAAAGACTATAATAAGCATCGTGGTGGTCTCGTCGACTCGACTTGACACTTTAAATGTTTACGTCTCGTCCTTTCTCTCCTCCCTGTTTCCTTATTTCTCCTCGTGCGCGGCATGTACTCGTTTGTCTTTATTGAAATGATCATTTTTCCTCGAAATAAATTTCTGCGATTATACTGATGTACATGATCGAAGTCCTAACTACATGGAAAACAAACGTTTTATAAACTATTTATATTACCATACATACTATAAAAAATGTCGCGGTGTTAACCGAATAGTGTGAGTTGTAAAAGGAAATGCGGTAATAATACCTGTATGTTTGATAAAAAATGTTGAATGGTGTTACTTGCTGATTTTACGGGGTTAATAATCGATGTTTTCAGCAACAGGAATGGGCAGAGCTCGATACTTAAAAAATGAAAATTTTTCAATTGATGATATTTATTGCACCATCGATGATATAAGCATCACCTGT
This sequence comes from Cremastinae sp. A BG-2022a, assembly GCA_030522545.1. Taxonomy (NCBI): domain Eukaryota; kingdom Metazoa; phylum Arthropoda; class Insecta; order Hymenoptera; family Ichneumonidae; species Cremastinae sp. A BG-2022a. The sequence continues at coordinate 35,762 of JAPYYW010000028.1, read as the reverse complement.
TGAAAAATTTTCATATCTCAGAGAAGTGACGAGCTTCGCCCATCCCTCTTCAGCAATAAAACTTTGTCAACGTTTTTGGCAGTCCACTCTATTAAGTGGCAATAAACGGACGAGAAAAAACGTAGAATACATTATCGTTCTATTCGAACAAATATGACTCCTGTTTCGAATAATATAAAAATTATTATGTGATATTTTATATCATAGATAGGAATAGGATAATTTTAAATAATACATACATTAAAAAAGTATATGTTTGAATTTATGACATAATAAAAAATATCTTTTTAATGCGTACCTGTTTTTTTCGCATAAAAAAGTGAAACAAAATATGGGCTTGCTCTTCTTACGTTAGTCTAGTTTATAAGATTTAATAATATTTACAGTATTTATGAAATTTTACTGATCCCGAGAAGTTAAAAATTAATGTGAATAATCGATAAAGAAAAGGGGATTCGAAAAAAAGTTTATAATGGAGTGAAAAGTGTTTGGAGGAAAGGTTGTTAGTGAAAACGCTCAGCCGGTGCCAGGTTAAGCCAGGAGCGAAGTTGTTAAGCCTTGAGCAATATTCAGAGATGCAGGCGTGTATATGTATATGTACAGAGTTTATAGAGAATGGAGAAAATCGTTCGTCGAGAGTGCACGGGCATTGGAAAGTGAAGGATATGTTGAACTCGTGATGTGAATATAAGTGTTTACGTGTGCGCATAATTTTCACCTGAAGCTGCTGCGGTGTGCGTTCCTCGGGTGAACGAGGGTTTTGCACGTTTCTACGAGTTGATTGGAGATCGATCCTACTGCCGAAAGGTTCGTGCTCGAGCGACCGGTAGACGTAAATAACGCGTATATTGCACGCCGGATAATGTCATAAGTGTTATTCGATCCTCGAACCGGGCAAAAATACGAAGAAAATTCTAAAGCCGTGTCAATCCTCATCGTTTTATAGTACAATATATGGGCGAACGATCGAAACTCGGACCGCAATTTTTAAATGGAAATCAACTCATGACATCAGGGATCATCTGAAAACTAAGCCCCGACAACGTATGATGAATGCCGGTCCAAAAATGGGATAAAATGTGCTTAAAGTGAAATCCGATGGATTTTGATCGAGTTGCATCACATGAGGAAAAAAAACGAGAACCGTCACCTATATCGAGTTTTCTCGTCTCTATACATATACATATTCGATCATATAATAAAAATATTTTAAAAAGTCGACGATTTGCGTGTGTAGGAGAGATGCAAAAAAAAAGTGAACATGACCATCAGGCTCGCCATGAGGGTCACCGAGACTGTAAACCAAACCAAAAGCTTGTGCGGAATTCAAACGGATAAACGAACTTCCAAAATCGATTTGGCGTGTGTGTATATACCGCCAGTTGATACAGAAGTTAACAAACCTCGGAGAAAAAGGGAAAAAATTAAGAGGGACGAACGAGCCCTTGATCCTCGCGTCCTTTCTCTCGGATTTGCGCTCCGAGTCGAGAAACGTCGTCCTTTGAACGGTGAATCGAATAGCGTGCGCATACAGTCAAGTATAAATAACGAGTATTACATCCTTTACATGAGATCCGTATACGAAAAGAGAAAAAGTGTATAGAGAAAAATGAGGAAGAAAGGATGAACACGAGATAGAAAGTTGATTACAACCGCGTCTCGTGCTCTTTCTCTTCGCTCCTCTATACGCATATATGAATACATACGTATGTATATATACAGCATATATACATATATATTTGCGTGTGTATTTGCATATCTCTGTTCGGGTATATTTATATGTAGGTGCGCATCGAAAATCCTTCCATACATTTGAGATACGTATGTACGTGTGTGTGCAGCCTGTCCTCTCGATCCGGGGCTGATGGCAGAGTGTCGGGAGGATACTGCGGCGGTAATCCGAATTACGCCGAAGGAATTTGCACGGCGAACGAGCGCTTCGGGCCTGAGGGCTTCCCCCGAAGTTGGCGAAGCGAAGCGAGCGCAACTCTCTCAGCTCGATCTCATCATCTCGTTTCTCCCTCGCTGTCTCCCTTTCATCACTACCGTCGATTTTCCGCGACGTCGGGAAACGTAAGGACGCCAGTCCTTGCCGATTCGAAGCCGCGCTGAGCCGAATACCGCGTCCTTTTAGTTCGACAGGCCCGCGCGTGTGTCGCGTTGTAAACAGAGCACATTATTGTCAACTTTCTTTATATATACACGCTCTGTGTCTTGCTTTCTTCATCTCTTTCCGCTTGTACCACCGTTCTTCCCTGTTTCTGACGTCCCATCGTCTCTCCCCTTCCTCTTGTTAATGCCGTTTTGTGCATCTTTTTGCTCCACTCTCGTCGCGATGACACTGTAAGTTTGCGTACAATGGTACAACATCGGCCCCGCGAGTAATGACGACAACACGTTCTCGACTTTGAGATTTAAATTTCAAAATTAAGACGAATTCGTGCCAATTACGTGACGGTTGATATCGAATGATGGAATATTATTTAAGCTTTTACAACCACAAATATTTATAATAGTGGATTTATAAGGATGGACATATGTCTCAATAGTTGGACAATTTTTTTACTATATTATCTTTAATATTTGAATTATTCTTTTCTCGATAAGATCGTATGGATTATTTTTCATATACGAAGAGGTTTATTTTTCATTTCGTTCATTTATGGGAACAAACTCGCTCAACTCTAGAGTCAGGATCGATTTTCTGTCTATCTACATATTCAAAAGTTCAAGTATTTATTTACTAGAAATATTGTCTAAAATTAATATATAACATGAGTTTTGGGTCATAAAAATATAAGGCAATAGTTTAGATGTGAATTTGAAGCAGATTTGTTTGTTTGAATATTTTTTAAATAAAGACAAAGTGTGAAAGCCCTTAGCAGCTTAACGTTTACTTTATACATTTTTCCAGATTTATTTTTATTAAAATTTCTTTTGAATTTTTTGTAGTGCCCTTTAATCGATATATACCTATACTATAACCAATCGCTACACCTTTTATTCTTAACTTCAAGTCTGTACTATAATAAAAATAAGACAATGTATATTGAAAAGAAATCTGAAAAATGTCAACTATGAATAAGCGGATGAAATATTAGAATAATTCATGAAATGACTGAAAGAAACTCGCGTCGCTAAGAAAAAATCTCATTTAACACCTTTTACTTCAGAAGTTAGCATACACAATATTAAAAAAAATCTTTTTATGACACTTGTTCGCGGGTTGTTTATTTGCGAATTCTGAGAAGCATCCGTGAGAATCTTTAGATACACACATTTATTTTTTCTGTATACATTTCTTAGCAAATATTAAAAACGAATTTTTATTTCTCATTCGAAATTTTTTACTGCATCGCGGTTGTTTTTTTTTAATTTCATTTTTTATTGACTCACAGCGCTATTATTGTACGTTTTAAGACAATTTTTCTCCGTTCACGAACCGTTTGTTTTCACACTGCAAATGGTTTCTCGGTCGCTCCAAAAGACAGGTCGTGCAACAAACGATCATGGCGAAACTCTCTCAACGCTTGCATTGTTTAAATACGTGTGAATGAACATATCTATATATATCCGCATTGAATCTCGACCCGTAAATATTTCAAGTTTGCCTTTTTCTTTTATTCTTTCGTCGCTCGCCGAATGAAGCATAACGGACTGTGACGCCGAGATAAAAGTAGAAATGGAATTGCAACAAACGGTTCCAGCGAAGACAGAAATGAGCGTGTCACATTTTGTGCGTCGGTGCATGAGCGTGACCAATGATCTCATTCTGGACCACACGAGCGATCTTTCTTCATTGTTGCATTTTACCTTTGAAACAATTGAGTAAGAAAATTCTCACTGGATAATTATACTTTTAGAACTTTTTTTATTCAAGCTTATTTTATTTAAAATAATTAAATATATTATACAAATCGTTCACTTTTCTATTTTGTTTTTCAAAAGTTCTATTATAGCATTTTTAATTCGATTTCTATTCAGAATTCGCGATGCTCTTATATTGATATGAAAATTTAACGGCCACGCTCCGTTTAGAGCTCTAAATACATTTACCCGGAAATTTAGTAGAATGATCCGAAACTTTAATTTCCGGCCATCCATTGGCAGATACGATCTGCTCATTAAATCGGCGCTTTATAAGTAAAACTGTTTCATCAATAATACGCGCTTTTGATGCATATTGAAATCGTATCAATGCTCCATGAAACTATTGATTGATCGGATAACGAATTTATTTTTTTTTTCACTATTAATCCCATTTTAGACGTTTTTTTTGTAATTTGAATACCAAAATGTTTTAAAAAATAAATAAATAAAAAATATTTGAGACAACTTTATAGTATAATCGCTATTTAAGAACACTCATATTAAATATTTACATGTTCGACCCTAATCATATTTTAACTTGTACAACGCAAATCTAAGAACTTTTTCATAATTTTTATATACACTTTATAAGTATGTACACGTATTTTTGTTTAAATTTGAATTCAGAGTGTATTGTTTTTTAATCAATTTGTAACTCTTTTTCTCAATAATTGATATAAGTTTAAAAATAATGAAAAACAACTGGGAAAAAAACTTTGTTATATAGTGATACAAACTATCCTGTAGTGACAGATATTTCCTTTTAGGAGCACTTATTTAGTGAACTTTTAACGTCATATTATTTTATTTGAAATATGAAATCATTTATTGACATAGCATGAAACCTATAAGAAAATGTCTTTCAAAAAATATTGAAAATGTAAAAAAATGTAGAGAATACAAATTTAGTGATCAATAAATTCATCATTTTTTAACGATGTTTGAATAAAGTATTATTTTACAACTTAATTGCGTGGTAAGCAATTTGCGTTGAGAGGTCCGAAGCACACACTATCGGATTAATTGACGTTGGGTGGCTCTCTCGATTGCTAGTCCCATAACTCGATAACCTAATTAAAATTACCCAATTATTGCAAACGCCAACCACAACTCGATATTAACTTGGATTATTGAGATACTTGGATATACCGGCTTTGCAAACATATTTTGCTCCTATAAGCGTGTACGTAGTTTCGCATACACAAAAATAACAGTTCTTGAAACCAAAAAGGATTTTCGGCTCGTCCGATCGGCGTTGTACTCGATCGGAGCGTAAACATATATGTTTTTCAAGTTGTAGAATTTTACTAGAGGTGGTTGTCGAGTCAACGTCAGACAAACTTCGCATCACGCATCCGTGCGAGAGCTCGCGTGTGTTTGACGTGTGATTAAGTTTGTTTGGCGTTCACATGTCGCGACTCTGTCACCGTTGAACAAACCTGGAATTTGTTTCATCGGCTCTTCAAGATATATTCCCGTGTCTATAAGGAAGACACTGGCAAATCGGAGGGTGAAAAAATTACTGGTTGGAGAATGTACGGTAATTTTGCGTCGATTCACGAGTGAACGAAAAAAAAGGAGAAAAGTCGAGCTTTCTGTGAATTGGAAAATAAAAAAATCGACATTCCTAGACGGGAAACTCTAAGAGAGAGAGAGAGAGAGAGAGAGGGATGGAGATTATTGCGAACAATCAAGCAAATATCCGGATTGTGAGGGTGAACATCGACAAACGATTGAGTTCTACGAGTTCTTCGAGCAGAATGCGGAAAAGGGATGAGTAGAATAAGTTGAAGCTATTGCTTCTATCCGCTTTTTTTTCCTTTTGGCTCGCACTCGGGCCTCGCTCTCCATCCTCGTCGAAACAAAACGGGGCTGCTTTCGTGACGGGGTCAAATCACCCTGTGGCCACCCTCGCCCCGGCGTATGCTCTCTCCCTCGGGAGTCCCTCGAGCCCGCGCGCACACGCGTCTTGAAATACAAAAGCCGTTCTCTCCGTTCTTCTCCCGGATACTCACGACGCACACGTACACGCGCACACTCAGCCACCGCGTGCTTTCGTTTCGCTGAAACGATCGAGTCACGCCAACCGAGTCTTATAAACGCAAACGGGAACGCGACCCGGGCGAAGGGAGTCGAGTAATGGCCAGTCCCATTATACCCTCTATATACATACATATACAAACTATATATGTACACGCCAGAAGAGAAAAGTTGCGGCCGTGAGGGAATTACATCGCGCGGTGAAACCTACAGTTTTCGCTTCCGGCGTAACTCTGGCGCAGTCTCGATTCCTCGGTTCACTTTCGCGCCAGGTAACGACCATTCTCTCTCTCTCTCTCTTTTTCTCTCTCCACCCTCCGTAGTCACCTTGCATCCTCAAAAAAGGGATGCACATTGATTCGCGAGTCAAATTTTTAATCTCTAAAACTCATTACGAGATCCCGATTCCAGCTGGCCCAGGGAAACATATATTATTATCATATATGGAGTTTGGAAACAATAAATCGTACCTGGCCACTTCGACTTTTTATATTTATATAAAATTTTTTTTACATTCGTATAAATTTTTTACGATTGTGTCAGTTGAATTGAAGAAATAGTTTCGACTTTTTTCGAAATTCCTTGTAAATGAGAGCGAGAACGGATTGTTGAGCGAATTGATTCGTTCGTAGCGAGGCTTTAATAATTGTGTAGAGTTGAATTTGCCGCAGTCTTCAAGCTTAGACTGCATAGCACACACCGAAGGTTCGCGAAAAGGCACATTAATACCGAGTTATGTGCGATATCCGCACTAGGATTTCTCACATTCAACTTTTATTACGAAACTGGCTGGATGCTCGGAGGAAAAGCAAGGGCCAATGGGGTGGAGCAATAAATGTGCCCAAGCGACACCCGAGACCCCTAATCAAAGAACGATCAAATTTCTTGACGAGTCTGATTTAGTCGTTAGTTCTCTAACCCACCGCCTTTATGGCCACGATTTAACTCTGCGCCATCAGCCACGCATACTGCTCCTCCTTCTTCATCACACTTGTACGTGTGAACGAAATTGGCCACATATCTTCGTACTGCATTTGCTTTGTTATTCCTGTGATTCGTAGAAATACATTAAAGTTACATTAAACTGATAGCCCGAAAATGAAATAACAATAAATGTCATTCTCACAGCTGATATTTTATCAATTGAATTTTTTAGTTGTGCGTTAATCGAGAAAAGGGAAAGATAAAAATCATGATGAATAATAAGTTCATTTAAAAAAAAAAACTTGAAATTATTGTTGAGATGAAATCTTGTTCAAGTGTTTACATGGTAAAAGCAGTACAAAGAATTTTCTTATTATCGTTCTATATTGCTTACGTGCAATGTTGTCAAAATTTCTATGGTGAGGCTCGTTGAATTTCTAGATTGATCTTTACCTTCCTCAAACGGGACGAAATAATCACGAACGTGCTCACGGAAGGCGCTCGGTGTCTTCACGTTAATTAATTAATCATATAGTTGAAAGTTGGAGGAATGCACGGTGGCAAGTATTCAGAACAGACAGTACACGTGCATTCCGTGCATGCACATGGAATACACACCGCCCAAGCCTCGTTGACGAAGCAGACCGAGGGACGAATTCACCCACTACGACGCTTTCTTCCATGGAAATATTTCATCTTCCACCGTTTTCTCTCACCCGCTCTTCTCTCTCTCTCTCTCTCTCTCTCTCTTCATCTCTCTATCTCTCTCGCTGTCTCGAGTCTCGAAGGATATTTATCATTTCGAGTAAACCAACCAGGAGAGTATGGTAAACACACATACACACATACACGTTCTTCATCCAGCTGTAGAATTAAACTCCTCGCTCTCACGTTTTCGTACAACTGCTTGTTCTTCCTCGCACTCTCAAAAGCCTCGCTTCTTCCAACCAGTTACTTTCCAAAAATGTTCCTTCCTCAGCTCTTTGATCGAAGCGTAAACAGGAAACATCTGACGCAAATTTCAGTTATTAATGCCTCGTCGTAAATAATATAAGTTTTCTTTCTTCGAATCCCCGTTAATGCTTCCTCTTCCCAAGTTAACATTAATTTTACTGAATTAAACAAGATTTTGTTTTTATGTCTTAAACAATTGGAACTGATAAATTCGTCGATATTTCGATATTTGTTTCAGGTTTTGATTTTGCCAATTATTAAAAACTTTGGCTAGGGATATGTTATTGTGACGAAAAGTGAAAATTCAATATTTTTCAGTTTGCTGCTCTGGCAAAACGATAATTACGTTATTCCTGTTTTTAGTTATTCGAGCAAGTTTCGGTATATTAATATATATGTGCATATAATACGAAGCGTTTAATATAACTATTCAGGAGCACAAACGCAGGCGGATACCTCAGCAAACGGTGCATTATAGTCTCGTACCTTTACAGGAAGGAACTTCAGCCTCCATAGCGGCAACTGTCGAGTTTCGTAATTGATTAGCTTTCGTTAATTAGGTTTAATGTTTATATATGTATATAAGCACATCTGTGTATATGTACCCCGCGGTATATCGATTGCATTGAGGCTTGACGACGACACGAGGGCCAAAGACCGATAGGATTGAAGCCATCAAGAACTAGGCCTCGAAAAGACTGAAACTTTATTTCGTTTCGAGTTTTTATGACTCAATTTAAGGTTACAAACTGGGAAAATATTTTCTGTCCTTTTTTTAACTCTCTCAGCAAACAATGAATATTTTAATTCTCTTTTTTCACTCGATATGGCTTTTATAATTAATTCTCTTGTCTTTTTTTAGTATTTATCATATAAAGTCTGGGATCTTGAGGACGACCACAATACAAAAATAAATACTTGGGACATCACTGTTCAAAACCCTCTCGGACCATTACTCAAAATTTCTTTCTCTTTTATTATTCGATTCCGAGGCTTTCGATTCTTTTTTTTTCATATACAATATCTATATCGCGTTGAATCTTGTAGTTTGGACGGAGGTGAGTCGTTTGCATAACAATTAATCATCGGGGAAACAAAGGCTTGCGTAAATTGACAGAGCACATATGAACGATATAACTGAATGGAGGGTTTGCGTACCGCATTTGCGCGTACTATTGTCTGTGTCTGTGTGCGTGTGTGCATATTATATTTCCAAGCTCAAATGTTCGATTGTATAATACATTATAGATGGCTGAACGTTGGTCTCCCGTCTCATCGCCAGACTATAAATACGAGTGTCAATATTAAACCGCGCTCACTAATTACCATCTCCGCATTACTTTCGTCCTTCGTTTCCCACACGCTCCATCCTGACATGCATCACAATGCTTCTGTACAATTTTCCGGATCAAAATTTTTATATGAAAACGACATCGATGGATAAAAATGGAAAATTTAGTAGTATATTATTCAGTTTTACGCTAAAAAGTTCTTTTACAAATACGATCAATCGAATACGATTTATATTATTAATGAATTATTGATTGAACAGCCTAAATAGGTGAAGGGGGGGGGAGGGTGGCAAAATGGGCCACTTAAAAAAAAATGCTTGAAACCTTAGTTTATTTCACTCGTTTTACTTTTTTTTGTCCCTTGTCAAATATTTGGTGTTAATTTGCTGTGTCTATTATAAATAAAAAATAGAAGAATGTGGGACAAGCTCCTCCCTCCCCAAAAAAAATTTTATAATGTGGGTTTTTTTACTCGTATACTATTTTTGAGTTTTTTTTGGTATGTATTTAGTATAAAAATGCACTAAATGATGTGCATATGATACAAATTTGGAGTAAAACGAATCTTTTAGAAACTTGAATCAAACTTTCTTGTTATTTTTCTGTTCAATACCATTTCTATTTGACAAAAATTTTAAAAGCCCATTTTGCTCAAAAAAAATTTGTAGATTTTTAAAAATCTAGTGAGCCCATTTCACCCCCAAATATTTTTAGGTTTTGAAAATTTCAGGTGGCCCGTTTTGCCTCCCCCCCTTCTCCTATACTTATGATAGCCATTGAACAAAAAAATTATTTTTAAGGCGATCATACGTTTGAATAAACGCTCTTGAAATGTGTGTTGTGCATGATATTTTGTAAGATTGTAAGAAAAGTTTTCTCATAATTTCTCTCAATGGATGATATTTGCATATTAAACTATACCATCAACAAAAAAAAGACATTAAATTACGATTCAACGTCTTGGCATAAATTTATAAACTGTTAATCGAGATAACGTTAATTTATTCTATGGAATCCGAAAGGACGGGGAAAGAATTTTTTCCCCGAGATTCTCCATTCGTCACTCACCAAAAGATATAACTTCTAAACTGTATACCCATATATGGGTCTCCAAACAAAAAGGCAGAGGCCGCAAAGCTGATCACATGGCTCATATAATATGTATCGATGTAGCGGGGAGAGAATTATGGTCGATGGTTCGAGCTGACGTACATTCACACATACACGCATACATGCATGCGCGCAAAATACCCAATTTGGAACTAAGCCTCAGATTCTGAGCGTGAGGTTAATTCGGTTTGCGAATACTTGTGCTACAGCCCTGGTTATCGTCCGGTCCGATATATATAGCCCGCTGCTCTTCACTCAAGACCCCAATAATGAGAACTTTCCGTCTCGCTGTTGAAATTGCAAACTTACGTTTCATCCACTCACTCCTGCTACACAAGAGGTTCTCACAAAGTTTTCGATGCACTACTGAATATCAATAAACCAATAAATATTTTTATATTTCATATAGATTTATAATTATTTTAAATAATTTGTTTATTTATACTTTGAATTATAAATGACTTATTTTTATCAATCGAAGTAAATTATTTTTTAAATGTTAATTTTGATTTAAAACTAGTGAAAGGTTTGCGATAACAAGGACAACAATTTTGAACATACATGTATGCTGACAAAACATTGAATGAAGGATGTGTCGATGTCAGCGACCTCTGTATTTGGCTATGGTCTCTTGCACACAGCAGTCGAGAGTATGGATAAGCAACCCATCGAAAACATGGAGAATATGTAAATATACTTGGTTCCCTCGATGGAATTTCGGTAAAATGATGCTGCCCGGATGAAATATAAAAACTAAGAGGCGAAAAGAATTTTTCTAAAAAAATTGAGTAGCGCCTTTTGAATCCGCGGTGTTATTTTCGTTTTTTTTTGGCAGGAAAGCTGTCGATGCTTGTGCAGCTGGAAATAATACAAGCATATACAAATAACGCGAGTATTTAGTATCGGTATATTCAGTTGATGCGCGTGAAGAATAAAAGTTTTCTTCGTGTACAGTGTCTATTAACGGAATTATTGCTTGTGCCTAATTAAATTCTAAAAAGTACTTAAATAAAGCGCTACACGTGAAAAAGTTAAAAAAGAATTCCAAACAGCTTTAAAATATTAAATGTCTTTCGGACCAAATAATTGCACAAATTTCCTTGGATATTTTAGAGTACTCAAAAATCTTCGTTCGAGTAATGCCGATTCTTTCTTTTTGTAACCCAATTAGTATAAAAATATAAAAATGTTTCGGGAAAATTATTTTCAAAGTTTACCCAGCCAAATGGCATTTATCAACTTGGTTTACGAGCAAGAAGAAAAATACCATATGGTACGTCAACGAACGCACCGAAGTTTTGAGTAGACCATGAATAAATGCACGATCAAAAATGGTCAGACACGTGTTTGTATTAGCTTTTTTCTCTCTCCCGTTTTTTTCTTTTCCAATTTATTTCAGTTTTGAGTGCAGGAAAATTTTTCAAATTTGACGAATGCACAGTTTATTCCTTTAAAAAGAATTTTCGTGACATTTGTGGTAGAATGTAATCTTCAAGCCGAGCTCTGAAATCACACGTATAGATTCAAATGTATAAACAGCACAACTGCAAAAATAATGTGCCTGCAGTGTTTATAACAGTGGATAGGAATATCATGGGTGTTTTCCTATCGGTCATAAAGTTTCGTGGGATATCATCATGAAACAATAAACGATATATCCGGGGCAAGCTCGAGCGAAGGGAGAAATCGTAATCGAGTATAGTGAGTGTGAGAATTGTTGGTTCAACGTTTCCCTCTAGCACTCCTAAATGCGAGAGACGATCGCTTTGGGGAGTATACCATGGATATTTCATGAAAAAATTTCAGTATTCAAAATCGCGTGTAAAATCAATATTTGCTTGTACTGATTTTTATTCAATTTACTAATTTTATTATTTGCTTTATAGAGATTTATATATTTCATAAATCCATATCGGTTCATCGTTGTGCAGGGAATTTGTTTTCTGTTTTTTTATGAATAAATTTAAGTTTTGCTTCACCAACAAATGTGAAATATTTACTAAAGCAAATGTAGCGATGGCAAGCATGAAAATATGCAACCACCGAAGTTCTGTTTATGAAGTTATATTTCTTACGTCCTTCGCTTCGCTGCCAGAAGACACTTTATATACGCGATAGTTTGGGATCGTCGGTGCGAAGCTTTAACTGAGCTCCATGAGAAACCCAGTCGTCTAGTGCAGTATTCGCATGATGACGTTTATTTGTTTTGCGTGTTTACGCGCACAATATAAAGGGAGCACAGAGAAACATTGTTTGCGCATTTTATCCAACCATTTAAATTTATTAAACGCCCATTGCGCGTTATATTTCAAAATCAATAAAACTAATTAAATTGGAGACCAATAAAAAGCTCATTTGCGTAAATAAACATGTAAAAATGTTTAAAAGCGAGGGAATAGTTTCTCTTGTTATTAATTAACTCGGTATACGATTGTTAGAATTTTTTGTTTGCTATAAATGAATATAAATAATAAATAATGAAATAATGAATAAATATATAGTCTCGTTGATAATATAATGGCGATTGTTCAAAAAATTCGCGGCCGAGTTCTTACCATTGACGCGCGTGGATATTTCGTAAAAAGATTGTGGATAAAGTTTGGCATGCCACACCGTCAGCTGGATATAGTGCGAAAAAGCCTCGACAGGGAAGGAAGAACGAAGACCAAAGAAAAGTCGCTCTTGAAATAAAAGGAAGTGTAAGGAACTTTAGGAACCTTGCCGAATTTTCGCCGACTCTATGTGTTACTATCTCTCTCGCTCTCTCTCTCTCTCTCTCTTTCTTGTTCTTTCTATATGTTCACGTCTCTTCGAGAAGGAACTAACGTGTTTGGTACACTTTTCATGTCGGCCGCTTATACGTCTAACTTTGCCAAGTTTTTTCTTATAAGTTCCAGTAATGGTGCGACCATGGAACACTATAAAAAAAAATTCCTGTTACCCAAATTCTTCAACGTCAATAAACGTATACTCATCAAATTGTATCATATAAATTTTGAATAGGGTATATATACTCTTCGTATTACTATGGCAAATTATAGTAATATACTTTTACTTCAACGTTTGTCACTGATGGATTTGCTTATTGATTATTCTCAACAAGATTGTAAGAGAAATATTATCGGTCTTGGCAACTATGCATATTAACGGCAATTATTAGGTAATCAGTCATCGAATTTCCTTGATGAAGAATTATTAGATTGTACAGGAAAATCAATGGAGTTCTGAAGCAAGTCAAACAATAAGCGATACCACAGAAAAAGAATTATAATTCCAGCCGATATAACCCATTTCCTGTGTAAAATAAATAAAATTGTAGCACATACAGCGACTAAACATACAGCTTTATGTTTCCAAAACGTACTCTCTAGTACCTCTCTATATTCTTTCTCACTTATCTTCTTACTTATTCAGATAACCTCTACCTATCAGACAATTTAAATATATAGATATAAACACATATACCAACCAATAAATAGTTCAATAACATGTAAATTGATTCTGAAATAAAATTATAAGCTTTCAAACAAGATTAAAATCTTCTACTCAATAATGAGAACAATCGACGATCCAATCAACAATTTATAAATGAGTTGTCGAAACTTTGAATTCTATGCATCCTGGAAGTATTCCGGGACGAGATACAGATATGGGTGAATACTTGGCATCGCACAGGCGCATGCGATCTCTGATGGAAATTCACGCACAGCACACGAACAGATGTTCGTGAAGGCGAATAATTATTTAATTTCGTGTACACTCTCGGAATTCCTGGGAGAGCTTGGAATGCTGCTGTCCCGTGTCTATGAGATACATAGATTTTATGTCGGGTATGATCGTAAATCAGTCAGTCGAAGAGAGCGCGGGTGCGCGAGAGCGTGAGGTGCAACGACCCAATAGACGAGAATACAAACTCGATATATGAACAAAAATACACACAAGCCTCCTTTTGCTATACAGTTTCATGTTTAATCGATCAGCGTCGCCGATCAGCTACGTCGCTCGCCGTAATTTTCGGAATTCGTTAGTACATTGATAAGAAATCGATTTGTTTTCTTCATCAGAAATAAAATTTATCGATCGATTTATCCGGATCTTCCCTCTCGAGAAATTGTGACATCGCGCGTATTGATTTGCTCGAGCCGCGATGAGGGAAACGCTCGACCCGGCCTCACACTCGCGATCACCTGCGCAATGTCGAGCACGCACTACACCGTATTTGAAAAGCGCCGCCGCGGATGCGTTTTTCGCACCTGGCATCTACATGTATGGAGAATTTTTCAAATAGCTCACATCTTATCGATTGATATAAAAATTTTCCGAACAATAAATATAAAAACTCGGGTAGAATTTGTTAAAGCTATATATAGCCCTGTTTGGGGTTTTATATATATAGATCCTAATTAAGTTGTCGCGGGGCTTGTTGATTATGGAAATGTTGGGAATAGCGTCACATTAATTTTTCAAATTCTGAACAGAATATGGGAATATCGGAATGAAGCGTCCTGATATGGGCCGGAGTATAGGGCCTGAAATGAATTTTTACCCGAGAAATTATTGAAGATCCTCAATAATAGTGATTTATTTTTTAATTCAATGACTAAATGACCTAATAACAAGAGCACTGTTTTCGCAAATAGGGTAAAAGCATCCACCACTGTATTATGCATGTTTTCCAACCGAGCTCGTTGCAAATGAAATAGTCGATACAATGTGACTGAATATATTTCGTTCCGTTGTTCAAGAACGTCATGCGAATATTAAACACAGGTTTTATCGCTCTTTTCTTTTGTGGCGGAGCGTCATTGGTCTCACTCTGGAACCTCTTCTTCCTCATGGTTTCCTTGTTTCTCGTGGAAAGTCGAGAGAGATGAAAAATCCAGGAGAGCTGTGAAAATTTCATAGCGAAAATCGGCGTCACCGCCACGTCTTCGTAATAGCGGTCGGTCTGCACGCTTCTTCGTACCAGCGGTAGCAGCAAAACCGAGAAAAACCTTATTCTCCGCTCGTATATAAACTGGTAGAAAAAGGCACTAACGGCACATTCAAGCACGTAAGCAAATTCGTTGCAAACATCGAGACAATGGCGTATGTGACGGCGTGACGAGAATTTTAAGTTCTCGCTTCTTCCTCTTTCGCCTCCATTCCGACTTTTTTTTTCCTTAAAACTTCTGTCTCTGTGCTCTTTCAATGTTTATTTTTTAAGTGTATTGCCAAATACGTATAAACTCTCAACATACCCTGAAAATCCTTCACGATAAAAGCCTCAAAATAATTTGTTGCTTCTCGATAACGAAAAATCTGCTATTTTTTTATGAAAATATGTTTTTGAAGACAGTGGTATGTGTTCCAATTGATTCTGAATAATGCTGTAATTTTTGTTCTATTCTATATCTGAACTAGAAAAATTGAGTAAAATACCTGAGAGTTTTAGGATTTGTCCAGAGGCTCGCAGAGTTTGCATTGCAAATTCGTAACGACTTTTTGTTCTCTAGTTTTCAATGCATTTTTTCGATTTTTCTCATATTCACCGTTCTCGAGGTATTTCTCCAAGGACTTTTATTTACTTTTATAGCAATATTTAAAGCAATATTGTCTCGTCGAAAAATGTATCTGTTCATCAAGAAAGTCTGTTGAAATCATCTCGGTATACTTGAAAATGTATATCCAAAAATATCTGAAATCACGGATAAAACCAGTAGAAAAAAACCGCAATTCTGTATAGACCGAAGAGTGCAGTTAGACAGATGATAGAGGTGAAAATTGGAGTCTTCTACCACTCGTATCTCCACCACAACTGGATATTTGATTATTTTATGGAATACATTCCGTGTATTTTTATCCTCGAAAAAAAAATTCGCGACTGTGGCGATTTTTTATTCGAGATATGGGTAAAAAACGAGAACTCATGCGACAAGCCCTCAGGGCTTGCCGCTCTCTCACTTTCCTAGTCACTATATATAGTCTACTCAATTAGTTTTTGTGTAGTCAGGATTCACGTTTTGGCCGATAGATTTCGATACTGCGAATCGATGGATGAAAATTTCGTTACATTCGTGATACGTATCCTCTCTGGTATAATAAAACGTTGTAAAACATGATGATATGTGTCAGTTAGCTATTTTCCACTCTCTTATTTCACAATTATTTTCAATGTAGCTACAATTCAGAGCAGTCAAACATTTTTTTTGAAACATTATAGTTTTTCTTTAAAAACTCTTATAAAAACTGTAAAATACGAATAAATGGTCTCGAAATAAGTTTCTGAATTTATACGTGTTGCGCTGCTGTCGGCCTGTCGTCAAGAGCACTTTAGCGAAACCGAACCTCTTTGATGCACATTATTCATTCAAATCATTTCAAGAGAAACAGGCTTAAAGTCTTTTCACCATATTCGTACATATACCAACGAATTGATGAAAGTGCTTTATTATTATTAGTATTATTATTGATTAGTTAAATATTTTAAAAGAAAATTCCAGCAAATCTTGGAAAATATTGCTGAGTATCTAAGAATGTTATTAACCATCATCTTTATGGCATATAATCCTTCATTAAATGCTTTTAAAGTGCATGAAATATAGGGGAAGGGGGGGGCATGCTCGGCCACCAAAAAAAAAATGTTACAATGTAAGTTTGTTTTACTCGTATCATATTTTTGAGTTTTCTTGACATGCATTTAAAAATTTAGAGCAAAATGAACCTTTAAAAAAAATTTTTTTTTAATTTTAATTTTTTAAAAAATTTTAATTTTAGAAGCCCATTTTTTTGAAAATGTATTTGTAGATTTTTAGGTTTTGGAAATTCCAGGGGGCCCATGTTGCCCCCCCCTCCTTTCCACTACTAAAAAAATATCAATCTCAATGAAATCTTTGCAATCTGTCGAATATGTGTTCTTTTACGGTGTCAACATATTAAAATGTTGGTTGACGAAAATTTAAAGTTCTCCAGTTTAGATTTTAATTGGTATATGACTCTGCTTCGTGTAAAGTAGGGCTGAAAAAAAAACAAAAATAAAAATTGGTGTCGAAGCGGGATCATACAAAGCGTGCAAGTCAAGGGGGTGATATACCGTGAGTGAGACAGACGAATGAAACGAGGTAAAAGGACGAGAATGGCGACAGACGAGGGGGAGAATGCGGAAGAGAGAGAGAGAGAACTCAGTGTAAACGGCAGTCGAGGGGGCCGCGGCATCCATCATTCGTCGGAAGCCAGCCGGCACATTGCCGGAAGTGACGTCACCCCTGAAATATCGACTAATAATTTATACGCAGAGATGTTCCCGGTGCACCCGCTGCGAGTGCAATTCGCGAGAAAGCTCGTGTGTCGTGTATATCGCCCAAGAACGTACCTTTCTCCCCGTCGTCTTCTCTTCTTTGTTGCGCCTTGATAAAGATCTTACCTGAATTGTAAGCTTCTTATACATACACTTAATGCAATACATGCATCCAACCACCAACTCAAGTATTACATCGTTGAATAATTGAGCAAAAAGATTTGAATACTCTAAATTCAAATATACTTCATCTTGAAAAATTTTGCCACTATTCTGTGCACTCTGTTACCACGATTTATTAATTTCTTTTAATTCAAGTAATTAAAAAAATTTTTATTAATTGTATACCTTGATGGAAATGCGATTCTATCTATTGTTCAATCAAACACGATAGAATCACAACCATAAAAGCAGATGTATAATTGTCCAAGTGCAAGACGACCAGTGAATTTCTAACTCGACCAATGGCTATAAAACTTTCTCTGACCATATATAGCATTCGAAGCAGTCAAATCGAAGTATGTGGTTCAGGAAGAGTCATCTCTCGTGGTAAGATTGCTCGAATCGTATAATTGTCGGACATAGCCTGAAGTGACTGCACCAATATTTATCTTGACTCCTTTGATTTTGGTGTATATATTCGCACGTACCACATTCAGCTTAAATTTAATACAGCCCACGTTCCAAAAATTCGTAAAACTATTTTCATTACAAAAATTGGCAGCGAAGTGAATAAAACACTCATTTCGAAATTATTTTCTTTTAGTTTCGATGAAATCCTTTCAAGCATAATGAAAGAACAATCTACATATATATGTATATTAGGGTGATGTAAAAGAATTTTTTTTTCTTCTTTCGCAGAAACGGATTTGAAAGTTCTATTTATACATAAAAAGAAACCTGTACAAATTTGAGCTAAAAATATTAACAGCGGGCGCATCGCATTTTTCGATTTTCTATAAAATTAACATGGGGATAGTTACATTTTCTCCGTTACATTTTTGTAGTTGCCTAACGATACATCATGCAAAAAGTCCGAAGATATTTTTGTAGGAAATTGAATACTCTACAAAAAAGTTCTCTTATGAGTATTTTGTTAATCTCACCATTTCAAATATATTTGAGATCAAAGTAGAAAAATCGAAAAAATCATTATTTTTGAATCATAAATCACTAAGTAGTAACCAAAATAAAATGGGCAATACATATTTTTGTAGGAAATTGACTGATCTTAAAAAATGATCTCTTGTATTTATTAAATTAGATGAAGCGTTAAGAAGATATTCGTACCTAAAGTAAATATTAAAATTTCAGAAAAATGTATTAAAACCTATTAATATTGAACTTTCGCTACGAATGCAGTGCAATGCGCCCCCTGTTAATATTTTTATGAAGAGCTCAAATTTGTACGGGCTTTTTTTATGTATAAATAAAACTTTCAAACCTGTTTCCGCGAAGAAAGAAAAAAAAATTTTTTTAATTACCCTAATGTATATAGTATATATAGTGTGCTACGTGAAATCAGTTTATGGAGAAAAAAAAGTAGAGGGCAGAAAGAAGAGAAGAATAAAGCCACGACTTCGACCTCTTTCAATTTTCCATATTTCTTGTGACAATTTCTCTCGACAAATTTATAGATTTTTCTCCGCTGGTGGAAAAAGCTTTCCCGAGACCCAGAAAGCATCACCAGTACTTTGCTCGTATATATATACACTGTGCACGTGCAGCTAAATACATTAAAGTATGAAAGACTGAAAGTGTGTGCAAGTTCACTCACACGGAATTACAGAGAAGCCTAGAATTTTCGAGGTCGTGCAATCTTTCCTCTAGAGTCAAAAGGCGATGAGGCATTTTTTCATTAAAAAAACTGAGAAAAAAGTTTCGCCAAGAGAGAATACATGCGAATAGAAAGCTTTCAATCTCTAGAAGCAATACTTTGCATGATGTAACTTCGTGAATATAGTATGGAGCAATATAGAATGAGCTGGAAAGACAAAAAAGGTAATAGGACGATAAAAAGCTGAAAAATCTGAAAGGCTCGGAAAATTGCCAGAGAATAGTGAATTTATCAACTTGTTAAATACATCAGCTTATTAATTTTTTTTCCTGGTTGCTCGGAAAATGCGTTTTTCAATCGTAGTTTCACGTACGAAAGGTAACAAACTTTAAAACACTTATTTTATACTATTTTCCACTATAGTACGCGCGTTTTTTGAACTAAGTTTAGCACAAGATTCGCGTTACGACATCTTCGGCTCATGCGTATTTTTCCGCCATTCAGCATTCGCGCATTTTTCGTACATGTATTATATAATTTCATACTTTGTTGCATCTCTGCCCATCGTGGCAGAATTTTATCGTAAAGTGATAACTCACGCTAAAAAATTAATAAAAAAATTGTTATGTATCGATGAAACACGAATTGAACTTTTAATGAGCAAAGTCTGGCACGGTTTAAGCGTGATCATTTTTTTCTTGACATGACACCAATTGCTACTTTATATATAGTATAAAAAAAACATATAAAAAGAAAATGTCCACGTGACGAAAACAAGATACAGAAAAAGGATGAGAGACTCTCTTATTCGAGCGGCGTTTCACAGTCTTCTTATTTCTACCCGTCTCTCGACCTGCCTTTAGATCTCTTCTTATTGCACCCTTAGGCGCACATTTCTCTCGACGCCCATTGTTGTTGCAGAAACGACATGAAAAATATCACGCTGGGCAACCATACGCCGGCTTGACTTATTATCTCGCAGAATGAAACACGAAATTCAAGTGGGCTGACGATTAATCACCTCGCCAAATCTTTTCACATTTCTGTTTTTTTTTGTTCTATACGAAAGAGCATTCGACCGCATCTCATTAGAGTAAAATAAAGGAAGAGGAGGAAAAATATTTTGAAAAACGTATACAACGTCCTAAATTTATTGATACGTGAATATCCAACAGACTCCGCGTGTCTACGAGGTCGGGATTATGCAAATTGTATTGGTTCGTAATTAGGCATCTTTGATGTTGCTCTCTATGATAGATCGAGGAACGATTACGACGCCGTGTTACGAGCCGTGCGACAGAACGATTTTCGAATCATTACACTGTTGCACATGTATACAATTAGTATTTTTTAATAAATTACGTCAGCTTATCTTGACTTTTATCGCACTGGATCGAACATTTTTCCTGTTCGACAGTAACTAATAAAATTTTGTCAGTAACTTGATTTTTGTCAGTACAAATAGTACATTTTCATAATTTGTATTAAAAGTCCATTTTTTAAAATAGTATGTAAAAAGTGTTTTTTTTAAACCATTATTAGTCCAATATACATACATATATGTAGTGACAAACGATATAATATTGCTTAACATTTCAGCAATTTTGACAAATAGACATAATTTCTGCTGACGAATTGTAAATTATTGACTGAACATTAAATGTCATTTCAGATATGCAGATTTAATATTCAATATTTATTATATTCTCGCATCATTAAAAGCAGATAAAACTTAATTTTTTAGAGGACTGTCCACACACCAAGAATAATCTGCAAATGTGAAAGTGACAAAAATTGGAATGAAATTCATATTACGGATTCGTTGACGCCATCGATCAGAAGTTTTTTCTCTCTCTTTTATCGAATATTAGAGATGTAAATTTTTACGCTTATGAAAGAAAAACAGGTTTTTTACGGACTCCGTAATTAAATTAATATCGACGCTAGCGAGTAGAGTGAGAGAAGCGAAATTGGTAAGAGGAGAGATGTGGAGACGGGACTTAATTATTGCACGTGTGTGTGTGTGTGTCGTGTAATTCACATAAAAATGTTTGAAAAAATGTTTCGAATGATTGAGGCAATAATTATCCAATGGCTAGACGATGGACGACCGGATTGGACATATTTTAATAGTTCATTGGCCCAATCGACTCGATCGATCCGTTTGAGAAAACAGCACGATTTTTTATTATCTCGCGAATAAAATAAAACGTTCGAACAAAGCCCTAGACAAAAAAAAAACGAATGAGAGGCGATAGCTATGAAAAAAAAACTCTAAAACGAAGAAGAAAGGAAACGCTCAACAAAGTAAAATAGAAACAAAAACGTGGGGGGGAGGGGGCGAGTTGACATCAACACGGGTATCGAGTCTCTCAGAAGAGATATAAGCTGACATTTATCGATTCTCCCTCACGAATATATTTTGTTGTCTCATCTCTTAGTTTTTATCAACATTAAAGTGTATTTTCCATATTTGTTTTGTCATGTTTTTAACTCAAATTTCAACCCTCTATTCTTATAAAATTAAAAAATATATATTATGGCATATAGTAAGTATATCCTTAATGTCCGTATTCGTAATTTTTTATATTTTTCCATTTTCGCAAATTATTTTTTGGTCTTTGTCTAAAATACGTGCGAATACATATTGATACAGGTGCACATTCGACATTCAGGCACTCGTTCCCTCATCGATGTATCACTGTCAAGTGACGCGTTGAAGATAAAATCTCACAACCGTCGATCAACAATTTCCACACGCACGCGAAACTTTCAGAGGTGGTTTAGATCTGTCGGAAGCAGAATCCGTTCGCGTGTGGCCTATCGACTCTGTATGTATATGTATGCAGAACCGTTTTGTCACACACCACTCTCCCTCTCTTTATCCCTACATCGAATAAACGCCATGTCGAATCACTTTCTCTCCACGAGTACAAAAAAGCCCTGAGTACAAGCCTCGAAACATCGGGACATGATGGACCTGACGTGAGGTTTTTTCAATTTTTGTTTTTATTTTATAGCTTTTCCAATTTAAATTTCCTCTTCGGAAAAAAAAACTGAAAAACTAATAAAACTTTCGCATCTCGTAAAACAGTAATTTTTATTTAAAAAATCGACGAGCTCGGTATACGGAAAAATAAATAAGAAATAATAACGTGGCATGTCATACGAAAATAGTATATCTGGCACAATGAAAGAGTAAAGCGAAAATCTTTTCCTTGTAATAAAAAGGGTACTTTTGGAAAGAAGCAACTTAGTTTATTTACGACTTTGTGGAGACTATATGGCTTTGGTTCTTTTAAGACCGAAAAAGAGTTGTCGATACTGCTGGCAGAAAATATTTGAACCGTAGATGCTCGGTGTACCCAAAAAGAGATATAAAAAGTGTCTTGAAAATCGATGCAACAGTGATTAGACTGACTCGTGAAAGAATTGCAAGTAGAGAAGAAGTATTTGAGTATTTTCGATTCTCGCGTGTGGAAACTTTGATAATCTGTCACCAGTATGTTACATAAGCTGACAATGAGTAACAACGAGGTATTTTTACTTCAGAATTTCATCGGGAATTCGAATTTTTATAATATAGTCTCAGCGGCAATATCTCAGACACCCTGTACATGTGTCGGTCATATCTCGTTGCGCGGAACATATGGGGTTCACTCGGAGCAGATAGCTATACGTAGTGAGAATCGAACGATACCGGGAGAGTTATCGACTAACCGGTTTCTCGAACGTACGGAAACGAATGGCAGGATTAAGTTAGATCGTCGTGTTGGCCAACGCTGTACCGTCCCGGGATATCGTGTCGGGGTCATGAGAGCGCTTCAGCAATAACGAGGAATGTCGAAAGTATAGAAAAAAGTAAAGAAGCTAGAGAAAAGGGGAAGAAAAAACGTATTTTCTTAGCTTCCTGACCGATATACTTGAAAATAAAAAGAGAGAAAAAAGTGCGCAAAAAATGAGGAAACGAGCGTACATTCGGAGAGAGGAAAAGAGCCGTCAAGTCTGTATACAGGTAATAAGTTCATTTGCTGTTGATATAGAAACGTCAAAGAAATACATGCTTGAGGTCTGGACTAAAATAAGTCCAATAAGCTACACGAATGCGAGCAGACTAGCGTATCAAATCGATACATCACTTTCTCCAAGTCGATGTCTCTGTCAGTGCGATCATTTTTTCCCACACGAATAAAATCATTATTGGGAATAATTCTCATCTGGAGCTATAATAAGCATCAATAACGCGCGCAAATGGTGAAACGGCGTTCATCGATCGCGGAGATTGGCTCCAAGTCCGTAAATGCATGCTTGATCATTGAACCTAATTATCACGGTTCTCCAAAAGCCCGTTCATAGCACTAGTAGTGTTCTTCAAAAATGCGTCTATTTTCAGACTCTTTTGTTAATTAATACATTCAGAAACCCATGTACCCAACGTTCCCCGCTAATTAACCTCCACTGCAAAATCAATCCTGCGTATATCTGTTATTCCACATTAGGTTTTTTTAATCCCATTAGTGGGTTCGATCCGAACGATGTCGAGTACCGCGCAACGTTTCGAAATCTGACTATATCCACAATTTTGTAAAGAATATAACGAGGGATCGAGGACTCTCGAATGCTTTGTTGAACTATGGATAGTCATCCGAGGAGGTAGAAAATAGGAAAAAAAATTGTGCGAATTCCCAGTTTTTACGTCCGTGCGCATTATTGCTGATATGAGAAAATTGGACAATTCAGCAGCCTCATCAGTCAGTGGTGCACAAACGGACATGCATTGAACGGTGATGAAAAAAAAATGACTCATTCTCTCATGGGAATTCAATATACATCTTCATAGACAAGTGACGATTGTATGTGAGCGAGAATGAACCGTGACGAGTGGGCTAACGCACCAAATGCCATGCATTCATACAAGTTCGTCATTATGCGGGCCATAATGCACCAGAAGGGCTCCTGCTGCTGTGTCCGGGCTCGGTAATCATCGAGCCATACGGACGGATGGCGAAGGCGTTCAAATTTGCGCACGTATTGGGAGTCGCACGAGAAAAGCCAGAGATTGAACGCGACGACAGGAAGTAACGAGCAAGCGAAAAGATACAAAAGTAGACTGAAATTTATCAATTCTTGCTGTATTCGGAATAGAAATTCGGCTACGTTCGTTTCTAAAAATAAATAAGTCTTGTTCTATATGATTAAATGGCATACGTAATCGCAAAAATATTCGTTCTTTACCTCGCGATTAATTTAACGATCGTTCGAATTACAGCCAAAAGTGTTCAATATTTTTCATTCGTATTTAATCTTTTTTTTACAATTCCTCATTACGTATCTATTCATTAAAATTAGTTTTGGATTTTTCAATAGCTCGCTATATAATATGCAGAAATATGACATATGTTTATATTTAATATCTTTTTGACGTTTCAGGAGTAATTATATATTTATTAATAAACGTATTCATTTAATATTTGGAGCGAATTGATGAATGTTTTAATATCTTTGCACAAAATTCGTACTCGTTAACTATATTATGTACTTATTTATCGTATCGCGCCAGCGGAAGCTCCAGGTCGTGGAAACCTTTGAGCAAGCTCTAAACGGTGAAGTAACTACGTACAATGCAAGTAGGTCGAAAGCAATGGTATGTATATGTATATAGCTACGATAACAACAATAACGGGCATAACAACGGTAAAAACGGAGCTAGCGCGTTTGAAGTTATTCGTTATTTACCGACAATATTGTTATGCTGTTGTTCGCTTGTTTTGTATATTTTGCACCATACGGGTGCTTAGCACAAAGAGGGACGTGGAGGAAAAGAATATATAGCAGACAAAGAAGTAACGCTACGGGAGAGGGATAGCGTGAATACGGAGCCGCGGGTGGCGCGAGTTAAGGGCTTTTAAAGGGTGAAACTGCAAGGATATTCGAAGACCCAAAAAATGTGTAAAAGCAAACTGTCCTATCGCCAAGAATACTCAAACGTATGTTGCTCCACGTAAAGTATTCTTTGCAACCCGCTCCCCACCCCTATATCCTTTCTGTTTCGATGATTTTTGTTTTCATTCTCCCCGCGCGATACGTCCCGCTGTCACGACCATGTTTTCAAGCAGTATTAGAATAAAATTTTTGTTTTTTAAAGAGGGGAAATGGCTGAATTCGGTACGTGTTGACCGATTATTCGAACGAATGGAACGTCGAATAAAATAAATGGATGAAATGGAGTATATACTCTGCCGAGTTCACATTCGATGGCAAGAAGAATATTGAATTAAACAACAAATCGCTTTTATCACTGATTGCACGTAACGTTGGTACGGAAGTGTGTGTCTATTAATGCGCGCATGTGTGCGCGTTGCGATCTCGTACATCGTACATCGATAAATATGAAAAAGCGCAGTGGAGAGTGCCGGAAGCCGTAGGCTCGTGCGACCCTTAAACGTATATTAAACATCAATATTCCGCATACGGAGCTTCGTGCGTAAAACGGGCGATGTCGAATAGCAGGGTTAATTGCTATTTTGCATAATAATTCAATAAGTGAAACAGACAAGAGCGGAAGAAGGGGAAAAATGTGTATAGCAGATGCGAAGGCCTATATGAATAATTTTGAAAATCGTGTTCCCTCCGGGCACTGAAGGAGTAATTGCGTATCCCGGAAATCAGTGAGTATATTTAGGCCGAAAATCGCGACGAGGCAACAACTTGAAGAATCTTGAAAAATATAATTAATATGACTCCCACTTAATTAACTGCGATGTAGAAAAAATAATGAGTAGCGGATGAAAAGTTGTAGAACGGATCGTTTTCGTTTTCCAAATGATGTTGAACAGAGGATGAAGAATGAGAAAAAAAAATTTCGCGGCAGTTTCAGTATCGTCCGCGCGCTCTCTCCTCAACAAAATTGCTCGCACAGGACTCGGAATTTTATCGTTCAACTTTTATTTTTCTCGTTTTTTTTATCTTTCTCTCTCTCTCTCTCTCTTGATTTGATGTCTCTGTCTCTCTCGCTATCCTCCTATCCTCGGAAATCCTCGCGGGAAGTGCCCTCTTCGTTTGTGCTCAGGGTACCCACTGGTGAAGCGCCCCGGCTGCTGACATAAATTTCGATATACCACCCACCTTTTTTTCACCCTATCCGCTGCCATCCCTCGAAGACCATCTCCCGCTCCCTCGTTCTCCCTTGGACTTGGTCTTGCAGACTCGTAGTGTTAAAAAATATGCTTCGCTCACCTACGACTGTCGTAAAAGAAAAAAAAAAGGATGGGGGAGCGAGTGAAAAAAAAAGTTTTTCATCGACGTCGAAGTTGTCGCACGGAGTTTCTTCGTCGAGCTTCCACTGTCCCGTGTTCTCCAAAGCCTCGTTAGATCCAACGATTCATTTTACGCTTCGTTTCACTGGTGTTTCTCCTTTTTTCTCCTTACTTCTTTCCTCGGCGAACGCAGCCGAAGCTTTCAATTTTTTTTTTTGCGTAATAACCTCATCTCTCCGTATACACATAAATAAAACAGAGAGTATATGTGTTCGGTATATGTGACCAAGAGGATAAGGGAAGGTAAAAATGAGAAAATTATCGGCAGCTGCAGAAATATTTGGTTATATCTCTGCAATAAGATATAAAAATTTAAAGAAAAAAAAACTCGTTTCAAGTTTGTCATTCGCAATCCGTTTTTAATATATTAATTAAAAACTTTTGCTCTCCGCAATAATGTATTTTGCACCCTCGCGCAAGAGACGATAATTTATGAGACTGCGCGCTGGGGTCGTTCACACATTATTATCCGAAATCGATTGAGCTTTCCCACAACAAATTTCCAATGAAGGGAAATTCAATAAATTCGAAAAGCAGGAATACAGATCTGCTTCGCGTCTCATAGTTGATCTCACTAAATTATGCAGTATACATTTATACGCTCATGGAAGAACATAGAAATATATATCTCGATGGGAAGGAAGAGATCCCCAGGATTTTCGTGATCGTTAAATTTTTAGGGTTGGTGACGAGGCGCGGATTCACGAGGCCCGGTAAGAGACGTCTCTCCGGGGAATTACCATGTACTCTGCATACAATATACCTTCCGCATTTATACGAGGACATCTCTCTTATATGATATATAAAAGTGTGCTGTCCCGGTAGCGGTCGTGTATATCCATCCCTCGAGAATTCCGTTGGGGCTGATTCCGGAAAACCGTTATGTGGCATCGTTCTGGGAGAAGGCGAACGCCTCTCGTTGCGATTTAAATCTCGGTTATCGTAAAACTCGACGTTCCGCAATGGTGTGGACGCCTCCTGTTAGCGACGCATCTCCTCCTCTCTCCCCCCCACTCGCTTCCTCTCTCTCTCTCAGTCTTTTCCTCATTTCTCGCACGGTCCATCGATCCTTTCTTTACGACAAAGAGCACTATCCTTAAACGACACATATACACACGAATATTCGTGTTTTTATGCACACATTCGTATAGACTTGCTCTCTCTCTCTCTCTCTCTCTCTCGTTCATGTCAGCGGTTTACAACTCATTTGGTCGATGGCCGAGGCGATGAACGACGCCTCCACCGTGCACGAACGTTTTCTCCTATCAGCGGATACGTATATAGGATGAGAGGAAGACACATCGAAAGGATGACAGAAGCAGAGAGTGACAGAGAGAGAAAGCAAAATGGACGACAAAGAAGAAAAGAATAAGAGAGAGAGAGATGAGAGCGGTCAGGTCCGGAAATAGTGTTGGACCATTGACGGTCGTTTTATTGCGTGGACGCCGCGGGGTGCGTAAATAACTCCAAACAGTAAGGTTTCAAGACCCTCTCGTGTATATGGAAACGAATACGTGCGCCGGGCATGTAAGACAGTAGTTCTCGAGTTTGTCGAGCCTGGGTGGTCGAACTAGCGCCCTTTTCACTCCCCAACGCTATTTTATTAACGAAAGAATCCCGGAGACGCGAGAAAGGGACGAAGATAAAAGCAGGTTGTAAAAAATGGAGTCGTGATGTATATCGCAAAGGCGTGGCGCAATATCGAAATTAAAGAATTCCGACAGAGAAATCAATGCAGAGGTAATAACACCCATACATTTCTCATGATTTCTTTTTCTTTCTCACAAATAGAATTTACGTACTAGGTTTCTTCCATATTTCGAGAAAATATTTATATCTCGTATTTCTTTCCGATGAGTTATATGTATATTGATGTACATTCCAATTAGTTCGATTTTGCATTACGCAACGCTTGGAAATTTTCCTTTCCTGATGAGATCCGCCCAGCTGAACTTCGTTACACCAGTTTTACTTTTCATCGAACTACCAAAATTCAATATAGAAGATAAATAATGAATTTATATTCATGGTCTCACTCTAATAAATGTTGAATGAGTGAAAATGTATTTACAGAAACGAAATATAAAATACAGAAATATTCATCTGTTTATTCACCTTATCGTGTCTACTGATAAAAATAAAATGTATTCGTTATAATGATTCAAATATAGGTAATAGGAAAAATAGAAATTTTCGTAGAAAATATATTTTTGTATTCATTGAGCAAACAGTCAAATATTCAAACTCTTGGATGAAATTTTTTTTCATTAAACATGACAATCGAAGTACTTATTTAGTTTACTAACAAAACACGGCTACTTTTTATGTGCGTCCAACTTATTTGCTTTTGGTATGTGTCTTTCACTTGTTATTTATGGAGTTTTGGTACATGCAATCCTCGCGAACTTCCATTTACTCTCTCTCTCTCTCTCTCTCACTTTTTAGGCTACCGTTCGTTATATATATTTGTGTTCTTGTATACGAACGAAAATGCTTTGACAAAAAGTTAACTCTAGAGTTTTCACGATTTCGAGAAACTCGAAATGGGTAAATCCAACTTTTTCATCAATTTACAATAAAGCCATCACAATTTAGAACGACGTTCCCTGTGTAACTTTACAGTGTATGTATAGTGTATGGAAAAAATAGAGAAAGTAGGTACGAAGACGTTAGTTCGAAAGTTTCGTAGAATATTCCGTAAAAGTATCCATCGTATATACATCAGAAGTGAGCAACGTAAATGTTTGTCTTTCGATAAATCTCGTGCACGGATGTCACGTAGTTACACCATTTTTTTTTTCATTTTTTCAAGAAACACGTGTGTGTCGTCGAG
This sequence comes from Cremastinae sp. A BG-2022a, assembly GCA_030522545.1. NCBI lineage: Eukaryota > Metazoa > Arthropoda > Insecta > Hymenoptera > Ichneumonidae > Cremastinae sp. A BG-2022a. The sequence goes on along the minus strand of JAPYYW010000028.1, from coordinate 6,370 downwards.
AGAGAGGATATGAGAAACAGAGTTTCCAACGGGGATAATATGTTTAAGGAATATATGTCTTATTTATGTTACATCCTGACTATACCTTCGTCCGATGAAACTCGTATGGTTCTGTCGACAGGATATACGAGCTCAACTTTCACATAAAAATTTAAATAAATAATCCTGTTTATTTAGATTTTAAAAAACTTCTGAATAAATTTAAAAAAAAACAGAAGTCAGTAAGAGTTATGAAATTGAAGAGCGAAAAGACATTTTTTCTATTTTAGTTTTCTGTTCAGCCGCTTCCCCTTCACGAGTGTCTTTTTTAATTATCACAGAGTGCGTAACACTGATCTGTATACACTATATACAGATCTGTAACACTATATTTACACTCCGTATATAGCAATAGGTCTCGACTAAGCAAACAACCGGCGAAGAAGAGCAAAATTTCTTCGTCGTCATACTTTGATCGCTATAAAGCAAGCAAAACGTGCATATAATTAGGGAAAAATAGGATAAAATAAAATCGTAACTCAAAATATTTTCATTTTTCACAGAAACGACATCAGCTGAGAAAAACCCGGTTGGTATACAAGCTTCAGAATTTGAAACTTTATTATGATTCACCTCTACAGCTGTGGAATATAAACGATTTCTTGTGAAAATTAAAAAGTTTGGGAACCTGCGGAGTTCCACAATTTTAGTACGTTTTGTACGATTTCGTTTCCATCGAGACCACAGTGACCTTCGTTTTTGTTCTTCTTTGTTCTCTTTAGACACCTTTATGAAGCAAATGTATATATATCACAGATATATGAAGTGGAAACGATTCGGTGCGTCGTGCACATTGAACGGAGCGGTGGGTCGAAAAAACACGGTTTACGGCCCGCCGCCAAAGAAGATTTTAATAGACGCACACCCCGGGTCGTTCAACATCATTCGACCGAAACTCCCATCATCTATCCCTGACCGAAGTTTCTTTCGAACCTTTTTCGCTTTATGTTTTTCTCCTTCCTTTTTTTCAGAGTCGAGGCACGCGTACGCGAATGCGAAAATGCCTTCCGGCGTCTCATCAGGCCAATCGGTTATAAACTCGCGCAATCCGCTACGCTTTTTTACCACTGCGAATTTTCAGATGAAAAAAAGCATTCACAAAAATTCCTCGCTTTCCGAAGCTTCCAGCGCAATAATTTTTCGGCGATCGGAGGAAACCGCGTTCCGCTATAGTTTTTTTTATGAAAATAGCCTCCACGCTCACAAAGATATATTTCGGATGATTTTTTATTATCCATTTCGTGGTACACAATATGAGTAAAAAAAGTATTCGCTCTCGAGTTTATACTGTCTAAATTTAACATGTTTTTTACTGTGCATACTAAAAGTGAACTAGCTTTGATTCCGAAAGATGAGTAAAAAGTTTACATACGTGTATAAATATTGGCTAGCTATTACGATTTTCTTTTTCCAAAAAAAAATATATATATATATTTTTATCGCACCGAATTTGACCTTTTAAGGAAATTGGTATGTGAATAAATAGATGGATTATATTTGAACGTTGAAGCTTTTTACATTAAAAAAATGAAGAGAAAATGAAAATTTAAAAATATAGGAGGAAAAATATAACATCCTTGGCGGATTTGACCTGTTTCCGAAAAATTATTATGATTCTGAATTCAAGAAGAAAAGAACCCTCGAAATATTCGTGCACATGTATGCTTATATATACTCGTACAAATTCAGTTTCCCGTTCGATGCTTTTGCGAGCTTACTAGAGCAACTCATGTATATATACATTTCATTCCTGTACATGTGCGCACAGAAACAGTTGTGAGAATACATAAGCAATATATACAGTTTCGGATAACCGAACTTCCGTAAGCAACGATGAACAAACGCGCGCAAAGCCTCCTCACTCTATACACGAAATAACAGTCGTAAATGTTTAGAGCTCGGTGGAGAAACGCGGCTTTTCCTACGCACGAAGATCCGGAGGTAACCTCCATTTAACTGCAGTTATGAGAGAACTTTTAGAGAAGATTAAACAGTTTTCATTTGTCAGAAAAATTGAATCAAACAATACCAATGGAGAAAAATTAAAGCCGATTTTATGAAAGTCATCTTTCGTAAAGAGAATTTCTAATAAAATAGATCGAACGAGCAGTACTAAGCGGGTATTCGTGATTGTTGAATGTACACTCGGAATGACTAATAAGTGTACAATGTGTTCATGATTCTATGCATAGACGAGATATTTCTCAGCGTATATACAACTAGACATCGCAAGCTTTTGAGATTCGCTCACGACACACGCCGCTCTACTCTCTTCGCTTTCTCGTTTTACTTTCGCACGAATAAACGTGGGTACACATGACTCGAATGTTTATTTGCAATAGTCTCTTTGTCGGTGGCAAAATATTCTCGTGCCCCATTGTTGATCGTAGACCGAACCCTTTTAGAATCAAAGTTACTCCGCATCTTCCTGAATTTATTCTTCAAGAGATGCAGCACGACGCTGTAACTATTCATTTTTTAAATTTCTCGCTCTTACGTAAATACATAAATTCCCCACACACAAATACTTAAGATTTTCGATGGAAATCTAAAATATGGAGACTGAAAAACTTCATATTGGAGTGTCATGCTTTTTTGTAAATTACTTTATAAACAATTATAACAATTTCGAAATATTTTTGATAAAATCGACCTTTATATACCTCATGATGAGACGTAGGTGAGGAGAGGACGAGGGGTAAGTCTACGATTTATTCCACCATCTCACTGAATTTACAGTTGTAGAGCAGTGATGGTAGGACCTCTTTCTATATGATTTCCTGCCACCCCCATTCCGATAGGTGGTGGGATACTCATCTGTATATATATTTACCAAATTTGTCTCTGAAGTGATATTTCTATATAGATTGAACAAAATTTTATGGACGAAATAATATTTTACGAAATTGTAATAACAAATGTCAAAACGAAAAGTATGGTCAACAATTTTTTAAATATATCTCGTTTCTTTTATACTCGCCAATTCTAGAATCACTTGTCATATCAATCATTGACACACCCACGCCTTTATATATTTCAAGCATATATATGATGTTTTTTTGGCGTATTTCCGCTTTCTTCAAATCGTGGGCGATTTTTTCGGTCGAATGCGTCATTCATCGTAACAATCGTTAAAACGTTATTTTCCACGTGCGAAAGAAACACACCCTCGTCGCCCAGGTTTTTTCGTTCCTCAAAAAATATTGAGACTCCCTTTCTCGTCCTTTGATCGTTTTTTTTCTTTCATTCTTTTCCGCGCTAGTAGATTCAGGCATGGAGGAGAAAGGCCGTAAAACACGTGAACCCAAAGTATTAAATTCTGAGTACGAGTCCTTACGTTTTCTCGGGAGGGAAGACAAGACATTGCTCACAGAGGGGAAAAAAAACAGAATTGCGCTTCTACATCTAGGATCCGAACTACGGAATTCATGAGAATTTTCACTCGTTCGCCACATGTCTACTTATTTATATATTCGCGAACGCTTATTTATAATGTAAAATTCTGCATAAGAAAAACATATAATTTCAATAGTTTTTAGTGCAACCAAGTCGGGTATTCGTGCATATCCCAAAAAGGTTATGAGCTTCCACTCTCTGTTTTCGCCACCTTGTCAACTGTCCCTATTTGTTTTTGACGTTACTATATATATACATGTCTGTATCCATTTGTATATAAGTATAGGGTCTCTTAGCTCGAAGTAAACATTTCCGGCAAAAACTCAACATGGCGTAAAGAAGTGCTGAATCTCTAAAACGTGTTGCCGCGGCACTGCAACGTACGGCCCGTCGTAACGTCGCCAGCGAAAAAAGAGCGTCAAAAATGAAAAGAAGGAAGAGAGAGAGAGAGAGAGAGAGAGAGAGAGAGAGAGAGAGAGAGAACAGCTGAGGCACGGATGATAAGAAAAAAGAGAGAGGATGAAGAAGAAAAAGCGCGAGCGAGGGAGATACAAGCAAAAAAATATAGGGAGAGAGAGAGAGAGAGAGAGAGAGGGAGAGAGAGAGAGAGAGAAAGCAAGTGAGATGAAAAATGAAACGATAAGGGTGAGAAAAATAACATGCGCCGCGAGTTACACTCTTGAAATTTCATATTTGTCTTTCGTTGGACGGGCTTCTCGTTCCCTTGTCTTCTCTCTCTTTTCCTCCCTCCTCTCGGGCTTCGCTCGACGCTCCTTCGCCGGTTATCCCGTCTGGACCACACGGCATTCACCGTGCATGCTCCCGGAATTTTCCGATTTAATTTTACATTCGAGCTTGCTGCGAGAATGTTTCTCGCCCATCACCCCGTTATATATATCTCTCACCGAGTTTTTCCGCTTCCTCCTTTCCATACTATTTACTCACAACCGAAAGAAAGAAAAAAAAATAAAACCGAGACGTAGCACGAGTAAAAAAAGTGGAAGAAGAAAAAAGCTCCGTGTGCTGCGCTTGGGTGCGCAGGAGATGAGAATTTCTCGCATTGATGCACCAAACGTATTTCCATGTAATCGTTTACACATGTGTATCGTCGATACACCCCTTGCAACGATCGCCTTTCTCCTCGAGAATTGAAACGCCCGCCAAATTTCTCTCTCAAAATATTCGCCAAGTTTCCCAGCCGGTTGCGTGATTTCCAGAACGATTCCTCGCCGGCGATGAAAAAAAAAAAGGAAAACTCTTCACGGGTCATCGAACTTTAGATACACTTTTCACGTCGAATCTTACGTCGCGTATATTTGATGAGCACACGTATCATCGCGTCGCAATAGCTCGATACGGCCTTTTTATACAAACTTCCACCATAGATTGCACTTCTCGCTCTGCACGCTAAAATAAACCTATATTTATATACACGTATAATGTATAGAGGCGACTGCTGGTGGTGGATGATAAAATATAAGGTCCGGTGGTGAACGAAACTCGAGGAAAAAGACCAGTAACTGCGGGATACATTATTCATCGATAATAGCGCACACGAGGTGGCGGACTCGCCGTGCACCGGCTGCGTTATTGGCGTGAACCCCCTCTCCTCCCACTACCGTCAAATCTCCCCGAGCTTCCATCTCTCTCTCTCAAGCCACTTTTCAATCTTCTCCATTTTATTATAGTCTCATCGAAACTATTCCTCACATCATTTTATTATTTTCACTTCTTTCTGTCTGATTACTGACCAATTTCTCCAGAATAAATATACATATATGACATCAGATATATTACGAAAATATTCAAGTTTATCAATTATTGGTTAATTTTTTTATTTATTATAATCTATCTTCTTAATTAAATGGAAAGAATATTTTCATGAACTTTTGGACTAGTAAGGTTTATATAGAGAAAATTTGGTTCTTCCAGTGACAGAGGTAATGAAGTTTCGCCGCACTCACACACCCGGTCCTTCATTGTTACGGCGGCCCCGATGTCGACCCTTCGCACACGTAACTCGATCCTAATTGAGTGAGGGGACGTATTAACGGGCAACTGCGAGAATGCACACACATGAATACATATATCCGCGAGTAATCGTTCAACCTAGATGACAAAAAGTGTGTGCATAACAGCGTGCCGATTATAATACTCGACCCGTTGCCTTTTCCCCTCTGAATACGCCCATACGTTTAGTTCTTTACCACTGTGCTCACGGCCACATTTCAACGGGCGCAACTGCTGAATAAAATCACACGAGGCTTTTCATGATGACCACGACTACTATTTTTTCTTGCGGCTTTTTTTTTCATTTATTTGTTTATATGAAATTTATCAATGTATTTATATTATTTTTATTGCAGTTATTTTATGAATACATATATTGTTAAATAACGTATATACATCACGTCCCTAATTGTGACCATTTTTCTTTTTTTCTTCTCCATCATTTTTGGCTAATTTATTTTTACGAGCAGCAGCGCGGCCACTTTTTCGTCTTTAACATGCTTAAATCGATATTTTATATATTTTTTTAAATAGTATATTTGAATAAGCTTTTCAAATTTAGAAAAAAAAATTTCAAAAAATTTTGTGATTTTTTTTTGAGAACACTGCATGAGTCTCGTAGACTCATGAAATTTTCAATTACCGATGTCTTTCCTTTCTCGTGACGTAATCTGCTTTATGAAGGGTGATTCATAGAGAGACGATGCGAATCTTCCTAATATTCTGCTCAGTGTACTCCGTGGGCCTCGCACTTTATTCACCACCACACCATATAAAACTCAATATTTTTTGTATTTTTTTAAATGAAGTTAAAAAATAGACCATATAATATACAGTTCACTACCCCAATAAGAACGATTCAATAAGAACGCTTCCCCGCTTTTTCGCTCGAGCGCTTCCCCCACTCTGACTCGAGTTCCGAGCT
>JAPYYW010000027.1:0-163260 GCA_030522545.1 Cremastinae sp. A BG-2022a | reverse complement strand
AAATTTATTCCGAAATAGTCAATTGTTTTAAGCAGCCAAATTCAAGATGAAATACGTTCATGAGTAAAGAAATTAAGAGTAAGGCCAACGTACTGCCAGCTTTCTTCAATTTCTTTGATGCATCACACACGACGCTCACTTTTTGTTTTCCTTTCGATTTTATTTCCATGTTCATTCGCTACGCCGTGGAAGAGTTTAGTCTCGTCGCTCGCTTTTTACGCATCCCAAACGCGAACGTTTATAAATCCGCGATCGCGCACGATTTATCATTTTTGACAGTACTCTTCGCGTTTCCTTTGCAAAGCCTTATTCGCGACTCTTTAAATCTCATAGCGATAAAAAAAACAATTATATAACTGCAATTCTCGTAAATTTAGATCAGAATTCGTTAAAAAATCTTTAACGGGGTGTTTATTTTTTTTTAATTCATACTTTTTAAATTTGATAAAGAAAAATTGTTGAGGTAAATGAATAAAAATATTAGATAAATGGAAATGAATCCTAACTCATCACACTCTGTGAAAAATGCTACTCAACGGAGCTGGAGAAATTTCTCATGAAAGAAATCATTGCAAAAGGGTACGAAGCTCGAAAGAGGTGGATTAAAAATGGTTTTAAAGAGAAGAAGAGAGAGTGTTGGTCGGTCCGAGGTCGATGGGAAGCCCCGGGGATCCGCCGTCCGAGTCCCGTTTTTTAGAGCGGCTCGCCGCACGCACGCACCTTGACTTTTGATCGAGAGGGCGTTGTCCTCGAGCGCGCGAAACCTTTAAAACAGCAAAATAGCCCGATAGCCGAGTCTCACGCTCGCGGTGTTGTGATCATCATCAGCAGAGAGTCCGTCGTAATTATCGGCGCCCACGCGGGCGATATATATTTCGCGAGAGCGAGAATAATATGCGCGCGTTCTCGTGCAAGCGCATTATTTCTCCCGCGCATTTCTCACTCCGAGCGCTACGCTCTCCGATTTTCTTCGTTTTGCCCGTCTGGGCCCCCGGCGAATTTTTATACAACCTCGAAGCAGCACCTGAACGCGCGATCTTCCCTCTGCTACCATATCTCGTCGATACCCGCGCGCTCGAAAGAGATTTCGCCGATGGCTAAAAGTTATATGCAGATTCGCATCTCTCGCGCTCGTCCTTTTTTCTCACCGTTCCCCGGGATGCCAGCAGGACTTTTCTCCTGCGCGCGCTCACTCCGAGCGGTGGCTAAATATACTTTCATCTCGCGAAGCAATTTTTTTTTCGCCGGAGAAAGTGCGCGTATTTTTTCGAAATACAAAATTGTGATTTTCGATAATAAATATTATATGTGTGGAAATTCAATGAAGAGGAAACTCTTAAAATTAATGCACATGACATCAAAAGATGATTTATACAAAAATTTTACCAAATTCCTTAAAAAATCGTATCATGGCTGAACTACCTATAGCATAAAAAATATAAATTAAGTAATAGAGGAAAATATGAAAGAAAATGGGAAAGGGAAAATGGAGACGAGAGAAGAACGAGAAGTGGAAACGTCAGTCGCGATCTCGTGCAGATCGATCGGATCGACGTTCGCCGAAAAAAAAAACATGTATGAGAGACAAAGGATAATACACAGTCGAGCTAGTATCGAGAGAGCAGGGGAGACGGGGGGCGCCTTTGTTCATATATAGAATGTTGCCCACGGCCTAACCAAGGCGTCTATTCATGCTGCACCAATCTTGAATTTTCTGTCTCATTCCTTTCTCTCTCTCTCTCTCTCGGGCTCGCTCGCTCATTGTTTCCGACTGGTAAGGAATGATAAAACTCGTTTTACCGCGAAGCTCGCTCTCTTGCCGCCTCGTGTACAAAGACTCGGATGAGAGAGCGAGGAAAAAAGAAAGAAGGAAAAGAGCGTATATTTTTTTAGCCTTCCCGGACACAGTCGGGTGTACGCGCGAGGCAATCTCGGATATGGCCGAGAGTCTTCAGGGTTCTCGCCGTGACTGTAATTCCGCGGGGAGTAACTCGGCACTGCGCTCGCTCCAAACGCAAATAGTTGCCCGATAATAAACAAATATGGGCGCGATCGTTGTCTCATTTTTTTTTCGTGTTCGCGATAAGATCGGCTCTCGCGAGACGATCGCCGCAATAACGATGATCGCTCGGTATATAATTGGGGAAGATAAAATTATTCCGGGCCGTGTCGAATTTAAAATTCACAAATTTATCCTGATGCCCATTGTTATTCATCGTATTTTTTCCGTATCAGCGATAATCTCGCGATAATCTCGTGGGATTTAACCGAAATTCTGAATTCGTCCTCGCTCAATCTTCTTCGTCCCTGAGGACAGAAATGACGGTTCCGTATATAAAATGGCGACGCTCGCGGTAGACAAAAGGTGATTCGCTCTTGCTCTATGTTGAATTTCGCCTGGATACCTTTTTGCGACCCGTGTACACGCCGGAGAGGATGATCCGCCCACTCTCGTAGCGACCTCTTCGACCCCGCGCGATGTTTGCAACGGCACGTGAAACTCTCTCGTATACACGCCAAAAGAATTCAACTTCGCGCTTGTATACCTTTATGCGCTCGATGCGCGCTATAGGTGAATACTTAATGGATTTGCATGCCTGAGGAACCGAGCGTGCGACGTTCTCCCATAAGGGTGTGCAACAGACTCATTGTATCCGCCCGTACTACTTGTCTCGTAAACCTCGGCCGATCTTTCGCCGGCCATTGAAAAATCACGATTACAAATTATTGTACTTCAAGGTAGTCCGATCATTACACAGCAAATTCAACTATATTCAATAAAAACTTATTTTGAATATTTTATCAATATTGATCGTTTTTTAAATTAAAATATCATTAATGATCAATAAGAATGGAATATAAAACAAACATGTATTGCAGCAGTGATTAATGGCAGGTTCTTTTAATTTTCGTTTATAAACGTTAGCATTATTAAATATTATTTATAGATGATCGTGGTAATTCTTAATATCTAAAAATTTAGAACTTTTTTTGGATAAATTTATGAAAATTATAATTCGTATGCCATCAGCAGTATTTGCTAAATTAGATTGAAGATCGAAAAATCACTAACAAAAAAGATGTTTAAATAAAAAAAATGAAAGATCGACGAGTCTTGCTTTTGGGACACCATGTACATGAGGACATATTCGCACACACGTCAGAGTCGAGATATCAACGACGAGACTCAACTTGGTTGGTATATCCGGTACTCGGGGGGAGTTTTCTTCACGACAGGTTTCGCCCGACAGAACGCGGAGACGACGCGAGGATGTGCGAAACGTATGTGATGATTCGAACGGAAAGATTGAGCGTCGAGCAAGACTTCTAACGCCTTCGCTTCTCCTATCTTACCACCGTCCCAACTCGCGAAACAAAGAGCCAAGATTCGTGAATAATGTCTCTCTTCGCTTCTTCCTCGTGCTCGCTCTTTTGTACGGCTTTAAATAATCACACCTGACAATGCAGCCTCGACACTTGCTGAAAGTTTGCCTTTGTATTCGCATTATCGAACAAACACTTTGCGAATTCATCACGCGAGATATTATGACTTGTTATTGAAATAAATTAGATTTCTCCATTTATTATTTTTATATCCTTTTTCATACCGAGGCATTTATATATTTACCTCTTTCACTACCATAATATTTTCGCAATTGAAATAAATTTTTATTATAAAAATAATTTTTTTTAATATGATAAATTTCACAATGAAATTAAGTAAAATATTAAAATTCAAATGTTGAGCCTAATTTTTTCAGGTATCAAAAATCTCAAGATCTGAATATTTCGAACGACGATGTCTTCCCTTATTCTAGATTTTAACATCAAAACTTGCTTCGAGTCATGACTCCTGACCTTTGCCCGACTTTAATTAAAGAAATTTTGAATTTCAGACAAGAGTCGCTCGGAATTTTTAATCTCGAGAGCAATTTGCTCATAATTTTTAATGTCGAGGATAATACTCTCTCAATTGTTAATTTCGAGGACGAATTTCTTCGAAATTATAATTGAGAAAGAAGAGACGGCGAAAAATCGAGGGAATTGTTTCTCGGGATAGCGTGGGCAAAGAAGTATCGAAGAAAGTTAATAACTGTTATAAATTTTCTACTAGACTGTGGATGTAGGTAAGTTTATTGCGCTTTGGCGCACATACATATATATATCAGATACGATCAAAGGGCGTCTCTGAAGCTCGTTTGTAACGTTATGAGCGTATACGGAACGATAGAATCGCACACGAGTGAGCGTTGTAGCTCGCTCGGTACAATAATCATTTGTTCGATGGAATCATTACGCGGGCTCGAGAGCGAACCTTGTATACGCTCGGCCACGATAATCAAATCTCCCAGCGAGGGGGACATTGAATAATTAGTCGTGAATTGCAGCTGCGATCCAGGCCACAGAGACGCAAATGTACGTCCGAGGGAAATTCATCGCCGAGACCAACCTAATCTGGCATATTTTTCACTCCCGAGAAAAACACGTTATTCCACCTGGATGAATAATTTTCTCCTTGTTCCAAGAACGAACCATTCAATTCGAGCGAACAACTACTTTTCCACGAATAATTGATATATTATTGTTTGAGAATAAAATTGGTAATATATTTATATATACTTTTTTTTATCGTGAATTTTTAATTGTACGATCGAGGTAAATTTACTCTGACGTAATTGGTTGCTCGACGAAAAAGCGATGAATTTCCTTTGTGCTCTCGGTCGATCTAATCGCTCGTTTCTGCCTACGATATAGTCGCCAGAGTATTTAGCCGCAGACCATTCGAGACGTCCGATCCAATTAGTCGGGCCAACTCAATTATTTCATCTACCAATTCCACGCCTCTGCGAACATCCGTCACGATCTGATGCAATAATTGTGCTCGTACACAGCCAGATTTCTATCCCCTTTCGTACCCTCTATATTTCTGTGCTGCGTATCACTTTCATCCAATCAAAAAAAAAAATAGAAAAAGTGTCTATCGATAAAATTTTTTGATTCGATAGAAAAAAATGCCCATCGCTTTTCAAATTTCGTATATTATCGTCTGAAATAAAATGTTTATGTATTGAAAAAAATCATTGACTTTTGAATACTTTTTATTTGGAATTTCGAGCTCTGTCGAGTCGACGACTCTCCTTTGGCAATCTCTCGGATGACAGCGGGAACGCTACCGCGAGAGTGTGGCCCGGAGATCACGGAGGCTGTGAACCGGCGAGCGTGGACGAGAGAGGAAGAAAAAGCGCGCGGGCGAGAGAGAGAAAGAGAGAGAGAGAGAGAGAAAAAGAGCCGAGCGATCGTTCTGGCCGGCTCGGAAGACGTGAGAGTCGTACGAGGGCAAAGATACGCTCTCGCGGTAGCGTGAAGTTACCGGTCGCGGCGGTAGCGCAGGGAGGAGAAGGAGGGGGAGTAAGGGACCCTTTTCTCCGTCTCGCGGACGATCGGGGTTGAACGTCCCGAGAGAATCTCTCGTACACATACCTCTCCGCATATATCCATTTTGTTCCTTTTTTCCGCCGTTCCCTCCCGCGAATCCTCGCCAGGCGCGCGCGCGCGCGCGCGTGTGTATGTGTGTGTGCTATATACGAATATCGTGAGACCGAGCGCGGATGTCTCTCGGAGGACGCTCTATTTGCAGCCGCGACGGAGGACTCCCAAGACTTTCCGAGCTAAGCATTTCGCTCACTGTCTTCTTCTCGTCGATCTCATCCTCCTCTCCCGCGCGTTTCTGCCGACGCGCGGCCGACCGCGAGCACTTCTCCCGATGCCCATCAGAGACACATATGGACCCAGGAGACGCGAATTATTCTCCCTGGACTACCTCGCGCGCCGGATATATCCGTCAGGGTTAACGATATTCCCCCCTCCCTCCCCGCGCCCCTCCTCCTTCGGTTCTGCCGCTTATTCCCGCGACATTCTCGTTCGCGAGCTCGGCGATCTCTCACCCCGAACGTCACAAACTCGCGACTTGTTTCGGTCATCGGAAACATACCGTTCTCGTTCATTCAGATTTGAATGAACGTCGTTTTTCATCGTACACTGAGAGAAATCTTGATTACAGAATAACTTGTACTTTGGAGTGATAACTGTACACTGATTAATTTATAGTTGGCAATTTTTTATAGAGGGTAGAACTAAAGTAGTAATTTTTATCATTTACTGAGAGAGATTTTTATCATTTAATGGAAATAATAATATTATGTAGAATATAATAGCGGGATCGAGATTATTTGCACCACGAACAGCAGTTTCATCCGCTACGACATTTTTTGAAAGGATATTATAAACTAGAAACACTAAACTATTCACTGTTCGTATGTTTGATAATTACACAGGAGCTGACACTCAATTGAACTTGTCGAATTTTTACAAATTGTTTTTTGATAACGAACTACCTGGCGAGACCCGACACGTCTTACCCCGACACTGTATACCGGGCTACTGATTTCAAATTCAGTCGAAAAACAAATCAATTAAGACCGTAATCGGTTTTTCTCTCGACCTCGACGAATCGTTAAGGTATTCTCGAAAAATAAACAGTTTTTTTCTTGTTATACTCGATGAACTTTCCCTTTTCTTTATGTTTACGATCACCGAACTATTCAGGTAGATTTTTCCAGGTATATTTGATATAAGTAGTAAACAATTTAGTTGCAAAGTCGTTCTCACATTATTGCACGTATAAATTAATTTCTAATAAAAGTGAGCTGAGAAAATAAGGCGTGTTCAAGGTCCTTCAGCCGGATTTTTCGAGAATCGAAAATAGGAAAATCATAAAATTTCAAGTGGCTACATTTTTTCGTGTCCTCGACGAAATCGACATTGTAATGGGTAATTCCTGAAAATTTTTGCAAGTCAAAATAAATTATTATAACATCAAGGTCATTATTTCTGCGCTCTATCCTGATAAATCGATTAGAGGCTTCATGTCTTTTTTAATACAGGAAACTATATACACTAAGAAAAAAGTACAGTCGATCTTTCTTTATAAAAATGACAACTATTTTTTATACCGAAAATATTTTCAGTGTATGCTATTTGAACACGACCTCCATATGACTTAAAAAATCTCAAAATGCAAAATCTTTAAATAGGAGCAGTAATAAAGTTAAAAAAAGTGTTAGAGGTTCTGTACGTGTGGTTACAAAATGAAGGCTGAAACTTCTTTTATGTTGTCGCGGATAAATAGAATATGGAGGATTTGCAGGCTCCGCGATGCGTTAAACGTCATACGTGCCGATTCCTCGATAAATTATCGCTCGATCGTTAAACTCGGCTGTGCGCATTTGCGCTGTACAAACACGTAGCGTCGAGTGAAGGGTTCACTCGTGCATAAACGAGATCATTGACGAGACACGATCTATCATTCGCGACTTTTGGATCTCGCACGCTCAATATATATTTTTTCTTCTTTTCTCTTTCGTTGTTGCCAGTCCGTATATACGATAAATAAAAAGATTTTTATGTGCCCGAGCCCAGAAACACGATTCGCACATGTCCGCCATAAACTGTAAACTATCGAGACACACTCCGAACTTCGAGTGAGTATATTTCTGTATACACGTGTTTGTATATAAATATAGAAAGGTTTAATTGCATCCGGGGAAAGTGAATGCTCGCGAGAAACATTTTCTTCGAACGTGACCAATTAGACTGACCTCGGGTACATTTTTGCCAACTTTTTCTCCCCTCGTTCTTCCTCTTGTTCTCCCTGCTTTTTTTTTCTCTCAGCCTCTACACCAACAGGACGGGATTAAAATGCTGATTGTCGAAACGTCGTTTATTATTCGCAATTATCATCTTCTTAATGATTTCGTCAGTGATTTTTATTCGTTTTCTCCGGTAATTACGGTCGATGAAAAAATATCCAATTAGGAATAAAACTGTCCCTGATTAGTATCTTTCATAAATGATGAGAATTTTTCGCTATCTTGGGAATTTTTCGATTTCGCACAGCTTTTAATACACACAGCTATTATGTTTTTCTTCGACGTTTTTCGTTTCTTGGAAAAATATTGGTCGTTTAATTTTTTATTACTTTACTTTACAACAAGACCATAGTAATTTGTCGTATTAAGGTGGTTTGGAAGAAATGAAAGAAAAATTGACTCGCGTCCATCCCCTTATTTTCTTCTGAGCGATAAATGGTGTATCATTTGCCAGATTTAATTTAAAACGAAAATAAGTCGTTTTAATGTACCGAATACAAGACACTAGCGTTCAAAATTACACACGTACTCTGGTACAATTTAAGATTTAAAATGAGTTTAAAATTTACTCGTTCGCTATACAATAAAAAAATTTTCATTCAAAAGTGAATGTTTTTTTTTTCATTCATGTTTTCTATACTTCATGAAGTATGAAAAAAAAACTAAAAAAACTTGATTGTAAACTTGACTTCCTCTTTTTATTCTGAAACATGTTGAATTCTATATCGTGTAAGAATTGAGAAGAAGATTGAGGCTCACCCAGGATGATGTTTGGTGTAAACGGTGGTTGGCGGAGTGGCAACAATTGCGTATCCAGGCGTGAGAACGTCGCGGGTCCTGCTCGGATTGTAATCGTGAGTGTGATGATGATAACCGGCGTAAGCTACGGCCCTGGTGCCGGTTAGTTCGGCGACAGCGAGCGCGGTGAGTTTTTCAGACCCGAGGTTGGAATCCCGGCTCGTCGGGGTGTCCGTCGTCGTCGTCGTCGTCGTCGACAGGGTCTTCGACTCCGGGACGTTGGAAGCCTCGTTCCTCGAATCCCATCGCCGCGGAGAATTCCACTCGCCGATTTTTCTCAGCCTGGTCGTCTCGTTCGCGCGACCCGAGATCTCCGGGAATTCCTCCCTCGCGGATTCCCGCTCGCGATTGCGATTTCGCGAATTCCTCACGAGGGCGTCGTGCAGCAATCGAATGCTGACGTGAGCCCGGGCGCGCGACGAGAGCGGGTCGTGTCGCGCCCGATAACGATCCGGCTCCTCGCCGGTTTTCCGGCCGTCCTGCGAGTCTTGTCCGGCGCGACTCCTCGAGGCCTCGTCCTGTCGTCGCTGGAACCAGGACGGCCACGACTCCGAGCGGTGATGATCCCGTCGCGAGTGATCCGGGGACAGCGTCGTGCCTTCCGTCCGACTCGCGAGGCCGCAGCCAGCCAACGAGAGCAAAAGACAACCCGAAATGAACCTCATAATTAAACCCAATTTAAAAAATCGAAACAAAAGCTACCGCGAAAAATACTCGAGATCGATCCTCGATTCACATGATCACTCCTTTCCGTCCTTTCCCTCCAATATTTCCCTCGCTTACTTCCCGTAAACAACAGATATATCCTCGGCCGAGTAACGAGAATCGCGACGAGAAAAGGGAGCAAGAATGAAAAACGATCTCCGGAAAACACTCGGCGGAGAGACAACGACGAGGCTCGAGCTTCGCCGCCACGAGGCGGAGGGAACGCGAAATTTAGCGATGGTGCAAAATTGTCCGAAGGCTGTAGAGGCACTACTGAACGTCCAAGAAGGAGCACGAGGCGCAAACCCCGCGAGAGAGAAACATATCGCGCTTCTCGTCTCTCTCTCCACGTGCTTGAGTTGTCCGTGTTTCTCTTCTCTCCCCTCCCTCTCTCTCTCTCTTTCTCTCTCTCTCTTTCTCTCTCGCGACGAGGTCCGGCAATCTTACAACGCGCTTCGCGAGTTCTCGCCGACTCACGCCCAAACATGCATGTATATGTATAAACATATACATATATGTACACAAATATATGTATGTATATGGGCGAAAAGATTTTTTGCGCACGTATATAAACATACGGGCGAGTTTTATGTGGCGAGAAACGTGTCGCTGCGTCTCGCTCGGCCGTATCTCCCCTTCCCTCGGTTCATCTCCTTCCTTCCTGCTTCTTCTCCCCGCCGCCGCGTCTCGCTGATTCTTCACGCTCCTTTCCTTATTCTCCCACCCTGCCCTTTTGTCTCTCGCTCAATTGTGCTCCTCATATATACGGGTATTGAGAAAAGTCACCGCGCGATATGCGAAATCCTCCGGCAGCGAGAACTCTCTGCGTTCTCGATGAAGAAATTTGTGCTCCGAATAATGGACAATATACGGGCTGCTGGATCGAAATTTATTACAGCCCTCGATTGTGTAGGTTAAAGATGATCAACGGTATTTTTTTTTGCCTGGATGAGAATTATTAGGTTGATTTTTGGAATTTTGTACACTCAAGTATAAGGGATAATTTAGGATCAAGTGAGAAATCGTTTTGCTGAATGGCTCGAGAGTTGTCAAACTGTATTGCCAGTGAAATTGCATATAATAAGCATTGCTTATTAAGAATGAGTGTGATTTTTGTGAATAACACGATTCGCATTCGAAATGAATATTAAAATATTATTATTTAAAAAAAAAGTATCATGAAGGAAGAATAGGTAAAAAGAATTAGCACAAAGGATTCTCAATAAATGTGTAGTAAATTTACGTTCGCGGAGTATCGTAGAACCCGAAGCAGGACAGGACAATGCACCTCGGCGGTACACAATGAGATATCCGTGTGTGGGATAAATTTGCTCGCGCACAAACGGGAATAAATATAGAAGCAGGATGAATGTCCCATATGCCTCCGGTGATAAAGGTGTCAAGCGGCGTTCCAACAACCCCGGCTGTGAGTTTACCGCCGGCGCGAATAGACCGCGTCCGCACTCTTTTCGGTTGCAAACTTCGATTTCTCGCGTGTCAACAGATCCCGTTCGTGCTCTCCCATAATCCGCAATTTAAAAACGAACTGCCTCAGGTTTTCATTCTTCTCTCTCTCTCTTTTTTCTCTTTAAAAAAGAAAATATATAGTATGGGTAAAAAAGTGAGACAATCTGGATATTTTAATAAATACTTTTTACATTATTAAATATTTTTATATAATAAAACTAGCAGATTATAGTGGGTCGGGCACTTCGCACTCTCGCGGTAATAAAAAAACTGATTCAAAATCCAGTTTTTTGAATGTTTCAATATGAATTTTTTAATTTCGCCCCGAATAATTATCATATTCGTTATCTACAGAAAATTTCCGATCGAATAGGCTCTGGAAATCGAAAAAAATTATTTTCAAAAAATTTGGTGAGTCGCACTGGGTCTCGTGGACCCATGAAAATTTCAATTTGCGATACCTTTTCTTTTTCTTGATCAAATCTACTTTATTAAGGGTGATTTTAATAGATTTTTGCAAAACGAAGCGAATGGTGAAGGAATCACGTTAATTCATAAATTTTTTAAAAAGTTATGATCCCTTGAAGATTTTTGAAAAAATGTCAGAATTTTTCATCAAATATAGTATTTTGGTCATTCTATAATCAAAATTACTATGTTTTATACGAAAAATAACGTAGTTAATTCTATAATTATAAAGATACAAAGTTCTATATGAAAAATGATCAAATTTTTCCAAGGTTTTATCCCAGAGTATGAAAAAAACATATGGTCATTTTTTGGATAACATTATTTTCGTGTATCAATCTATCTGTGTCTCGAGAGGACAAAAATGTTCGCATCAGGAATAAGGGATTCCATGAGGAAAATTGGGAAAAAAACGCGCAGCGTGAGTCACGCAACGTGAAATCGTTTTTCCGTTGGCCAGCGTGTGAAACGGACCGACGTGTCTCATTCGCGCGAAATACGGGCACGAATCCAAAACATGGACATCGCACACGCACGCCAGCTTCGATTATATTGGAAACTCGGGAATCGGCTTCGCAAACGCGCGCGTCGTACGGGAGAGAAACGGGTTATCCGCTCGGACACACGCTTCATCTCATCATCTCCGCGTGTACCATTATCCACCTTCTCGACCGTTGAGCGAAGTTTCGCCACCTCTAACCTACACGTTAACCGTAGAATCAATCTGAATATTGAAAATTGGAGATCGACGGGGAGAAATCTATCCGCGCAAATTGCGCAGTTTCGTGCGTAATATCTCGGAAATTGTTTATCACGTGCGGAACATACGGACGATTAACTTTTTTATTTTTCGTTTTTCTATTTTTTTTTCGACGCGATTAAGTCTCATATTACAAATTTAAAGGAATAACCTTTTAGGAAAATGTCACATGCATAATAAATATCGCAAATTCAGAAGTCCAAATCTATTTTTATCAATTCATTAAATTAACATGAAATTTTTAATTAATAATTAAATTTATGTCAAGATTACATTTATGTCATTTATATCATTTTGATCCATAAAAAAATTTTATTCTCATGATTTTAATATAAAGGGACTCTTTATTGGAAATTCACTACTAGGCTTTCATCGAATCCGCGTCCTCGGATCCGCATCTCTGGAGCGCGAGAGACGGGAATTCTTTTACCTCTTTTCCAAAATCCAATATAACCCTCGGAGAATCCGCCGATTTTCTTCCGAGCGAAGAATACGAGAGATATACATATATATATGCGGGTATAATACGATTCCCGTTGAGAAGGAATTGAATTTCGAACGAAAAAGCAGGCCAAAGTGCGCGAGATGGAAAAGATTCACAGCTGTGCGTGTGTACGGGAAGAAAGAAGAAAAAAATATAGAAGGAAAAAAGAAGAAGAAGAAGAGAATTCCGGCGCTGTGAGCCAAGCTACGTGTGCTCGCTGTATAGACCGGGACAAGAGACTCGCCGAAAGGATCGTTTCACACCCCGATAGATATTCGTTGAGACGTGGCCGAGATAAGGCGCGAGGGATAAAGTCAGGTTTCGCTCAGCGGTAAACGAGACGAGAAATCTCCTGCCCTGCGTTATATTTCGTTATTTAATACACACACACATACGAGCTTGCATATATTTTATAAACAACGTTTGACAATTTCATAAATTGCCGTTCGCCGTTACGGCGACATTCGTTTCAAACTGAGCGACGTCTGTCTCTTTCTCCGTGAAAATATTTATCTACTTGTCGAAAATCAGTTCGACATAACGTTTTTACGAAATGTTTGTCTACTCGCGAGATCCTCTCGTTTCAAATTTCCTGAGGGAGAAATAACGTCGAAGCTCTCTCTCTCTCTCTCTCTCTGTTACGAAGCAAGTCCAAATTCCACTTTTTTCAACCGAATCGATCGGACTATTTTCCGCAAATCGTCACTGCCCAAACGTCGTTAAAATACCCACGGAACATCTCCCGAATAATCCACTATGAATTTTGTGGAGAATTGCTGATGCATTTTGAGTCATACTTTGAATAAATGAAAAAAAAATGATCGATAATACGAAGTATGAAATTCATAAAAATTGATGAGCTCTATAAAAAAATGGAAAAATGAGAAAATTCCGGAATTGGATTCTGTTTTTTTTTTACTTTTTTAATGGAGTTATATGAGGAAATGGAAGAACTCGTAGAAGGAGGAAAGTCACGCGAGGAGCTCGTAATCGAGGAACGAATTAGCGGTGTGTGTATCATTCGAAACCGATCTATATAAGAGTTTCCGTGTACTTTCGATATAGATCCCGAGATTTCGCGTCGAGTATCAGCGATCTATAGATCACGAGAAATATTCCGAGAGCGACTTTCGGATCTTGTACTCCGCCCACGCGAAATATGTCTCCCGGACGAAAAGTTTCTCGCCGTTAACGAATAAGTAGCGACGTCGGACTTACGCCCTTTATTCATCGACAAATCGATATGCGATGCTCGTTAATCTCGACGATCTTTTTCCAGAGCAAAAGATATCCGATGGGAGGAATAAAATCTGATTTTTCGGCTGATAGGAGAAAATGATAGAAATAAAAGGAATATTTCTTACAGTCTTTGCGTATTTTTAACTTTCTATTCATTAAATTTAGACAATAATTTAAGAACATTGAGAATCGATAATGGCGTAAAAAATTCGCCTGCTTTCTTGGATCAATTTTTTTTTTGGAAAGAGAAGAATTTTTTCATGAATTCCAGCTTGATGATTCCCTCCATGATTTTCAGATTCGAGACAAATAAGCAAATTCTTCGAGTCACAATTTTTTTTTGAGCCAACACTACGAAGCGTAAATTCAGGATTCGAGTGCTCGAATCCATTTTTCAAAATAATGCAAAATTCGATAAGATCTGGAAGCCCGCATATATGTGCCCGAGTGGAGAGTCATCGCTGCCGCGGGAGTGACTGATCGGATGCCCGTCGAGCAAATTCCAACCGATAACAGCTGAAATATCTTTTAATGAATTACGCCGAGAATTCGTTTAGTTTTTTAGTAGTCATTATTCAAGCGCGTTCCAATATCGGCTTGGTCATTTTCTGGGCTCTCGAGCCATTAAGCCTTCCAAAAATCGAAAAGTTTTGCGCGGACGTACGAGCGCGACGGAAGAAAAAAAAACGCAAATCTAATGAATAAAAGATTCTCGCTGCTCGTCCTCTGGCGTATCGATCCTGAACTTTTGGCACGAATATTATTCCTACCGGTTTTCTCCTTTCTCCCCCCCCCCTCTCTCTGATTTTTATTCAATTTCACTTTATACCGCCATCTATCACCGTAATTCCCTCGGATATGACCTTGGCTTTCGTGAAATTTCAGGAGCGAATCGAGAGCGTAGCAAAAGGCTCGGCGAATAATCCATGCACGCGATATAAACCGTCCGAAATACGGAACGCGAGATAGGGATTATATATCTCCTAGAATTCTCCGACAAACTCACGCGAGCCCTGCAAACTCTCCGCAGAGCTGCATACGGAATTTTAAACGGGTGATTTCCGACGAAATAATTCGTAATCTCCAAAATCGTTTCTCCAGACTCCAAATATGTTAATTTTATTTGTTCCATTTTCATTTTTTCTCCTTCGTCGAGGAACAATTATATTCGCCGAAAGAGTTTTTTGTACTTCCAGAAATTCAACACGGACGAGAAGAAACGAGAAGAGAAATCGTAAATAAAAGTCTGCCGGAGATCAGGGAGTCCGGAGGCTCTGATTTCAATTTCAATCGGAAGATTTTCACCGATGAGTCCGTCGAAAGATCGTTCGCGATGTCTGGGCCCGATTCGGAAGATTAATGAGGTTCGACTCTCGGGCGATTGATAAACGAAGAGCGCCTGGTGTGAAAAGGGGATAGGCAAGGGGAAGGGAGGGAAGAAAAGAGTGAAAGAGAGAGAGAGAGCGCGAATAAGAGCCGGGGGGGCGAGAGAGATATTTGTTGAAACGAAAAATAAAGAGAGGAGACAAGAAATGTTGATTGCTTGTGATCTCACCGCTGCTGGCCACCTCTGAACGCGCGACGGAGCCACCTGGGTTCCCGATTCGCATTCTCCGTCTTTCCGTGTATACGCGCAACACACTTTGTAACTCCGAGTATATATGTATGTGTGCATCTAGCTACTTTTTGCCTCTTTTAACTCCGCGTGTATAATCCTCGAGGAACGGCTTACAAGATCCTTTCTCCCGATTATATTCAACGCTGAAACGCTCCCTCTCGGATATACGCGCGTGTGTTTATAAATAGAGGCATAAATAACGAGTGCCTTTTTACATAGGACATTATGCGATTCCGCCTATGTACTACACACGATACATGCACTACCTCAACTTAATTCCATCTCTTTTTTCCTCATCCAGACTAATCAAGCTTATTCTTACCCATTTTTTTCTCCGAGCGTACAACTTTCTCAATTACGATTTTTAACACGCTCGCTAAGGTGATTCGAGACTGAAGCGAAAAGTAAAAAAGCGTTTGCATGTGAAACATTTGTGTAGGCAATCGTAAAGTGGCGAGAATTCGTTAAAATTTCGCCCGATTTTCTTCATTACTTAATTAATGGTTTGTGCATTCTTGAAAAAATTTCTACTAGGTCGAAAATGATGTTTATATTGCGGTGTTAATTATTTACACTGATTTAACACAGCATATTGATAAAAAAAGAATATAAATCTAATTTTTTTGAGTTTGATAAAAAAACACATATTAAACCATTAAGTAATATTTTTTTCATATACTAAGCAATATTATTCCAAAAATTTATCTGTAGTTTTTTAATTTTCGCAAATATTTCTCAAGCATACTTTATTTTATGAAAATAATAGTGTCGTTTTCGTATGAAATCTTTTCACTTTAGAAACATTCCAAAAAGCATTCCAAACATGTATTCAATTTTCATATTTTAAAAAATATTACTCATAAATCCTGAAGTTATATTTTCCAAGAAACACATTGTTTTTTACAAAATGTTTATTCTGAAAGTGAGAAACAACTTGACCAATTTATAGATTTTAAAATGAAAGCTGAGTGATTTAAGATTGAGAATGTTGAATCGAACTACCGCTGAACGCTCGCGATTATTTTTAGCGTGTGCGGCGTCTGAGTAATGGCGATACGGCGCTTTTATGGCGAAATTCTCATTAGTCAGCTGTGACTATGTAACGCCGGTGTAAAATCGCGGGCGCGAGGGGGAATTCAACGCGTACCGTTGCGCCCGGTTGCCGAAGCGTAGAGACAACAAAAAGGCGACCGCGACGCTCGGTCGTCATTCGGCGTTTAAGGTCCGCTGGATGCCGAGAGAGGTGATTCTCGTGTGCGGGGATTGCCCGAACGGGCGTCATAAATCATACGATCGTTAAAGTCGCGCACACGAGCGGCGACACGTGAACGCCCGTTTCGCCTAGACGCGGATAGACCCACGAAATGAGTCTTTGTGAAACATGTGTGAATAAATAACGCGTCGGAATACACGCAATTCGAAAGCACGCGCGCGGTGTGTCCCGGGAATCTGTGCGAGAGAGATCGAGGGAGGAAGCGAAAAAACGCAAAAGTAACGAATGAGAATTTTCGAAGGGAACGGAAAAATTCGAAAAGCACGATAGCGTGGGAATTCTCTCGTCGAGGGCGAAATGTCAGAAATTTCGAAACGCTTTTCGTATTATGGTCTCTGGATCACGGTTAGAGCGATTTATTTTTGTGGCTGCGCGCACGTTATCGAACAAAAGTCACATTTTCACGTTGATGCTCTTTTTTGTCTCTCGTTCTTTTCAGACTCCGCTGTCTCATTATCGCGAGTCGGGGCATTGATATGACAAAACGTACATGTACGTTTGCAACGCTTATTTCGTGATCTCTTTCGCTTCCGTGGCCCAATTACGTCATGAGAAATACTCGCCATAACGTAAAAGATCCTATTCAAAAACTGCAGCATCTCAATCCACGTGCGAAAATTTTAATGATGCACGCTATTATCGTAATAATAAGAACGAGTATAATTAAATTTTCCATATTTATATCTACTTTATATCAATGTATGTATTCTGCAGTATTTTCATGGCTTTATAAAGGAAAACTCGATTTTTTCGTGCAATAATTTGTCAACTCTTTTTTTTCTGTTTTGTATAGAAAGTCCAATAGACACTTTAACCTGTATGGAAAAAATTCATTTACATTTTTTTATAAATGGGAATATAATGTTAAAAAATGTCAAATAATAATATTTTTTTACTCTTTGTTTAAAGGACAATCTGAATTTTACAAACGGAATATCAAAAAATAATTTTTTTAACATTGTACATAAAATATTGGAAAAATAGTTTTTCTCTATATTTTTATCTATATATATTTTTCTATTCTTCCTCGCGTGAGTGCCATAAAGAATGCTCAATTTACAGCACCAATAAGCGGAAAAGGGTGAAATCACCGCGATGCCTATTCTACCATTTTCTCCATCAATTATTCGAAACGACTCTTCGGATGAGTGGAGAGTGAAGGAAAAAAAGCGATAACAGTTCCATGTGTTGCATCGGGAGAGCGCTTTAACGATCGTTAGAGTGAATTATCCTGAAAGTAGGGGCGACCGAAAGTGCAGCACATATTTTCCGGACGGACGTCCATGAATTCGCGCCAAGGTCGTGAGAGAACGCGTCGTCGTGAAGATTAGCTCGCGCAGCGACGAGTTCCCCGCACCGCGAGCGGAAGGGCGAAATAGCTCGATCTTCAGAATAAATTCTCGGTGGGCAACGGAGTCGAGAAAGTGCGGCGAGCGAGCAAAGTCATGGGAATGGAGGCGAGAGGGAAAAGGGCAAGGGGAAAATTCTCGTTAAGTGAGAATTGGTTCTCTCCTTCGGGACGAACTCCAGGTGCAAGCTCCATGTATCATTCTATTTTATACTCTCTCTCGCTATATATGGGGCTGTTTTCTCCCTTCGGGTCACGTATCCAGGCTCTGACCCAGTGACACGAACCCGTGACGTCCCGGGAATGGGGTTGAAGCGAAAACACTGAGAAAGGGAGAGAGAAAGTCGCGCGAGTGGAGCGAGCGGATGGAGCGAGAGTTACGAAAGAACGAGAGCAGAAAAGAGCAAGAGAGAGAGAGAGAGAGAGAGTGAAAAAAGAATGAAACGACAGCGACGTGTCAGGTTGGAGAGGAAAGAGGGAGGAAAAAATCGGAATAAACGAATGAGAAAATGAGAGCGAGCAAACGGGCGGAGAAATGATAGTCGGGGGCGGGGGTTGAAGAGGGTTGAAAACAGCAAGGTTGAGGAATGAGAAAACGAGGGGAGTAAGGGCCAAAAGGAGTCCCCCGACGAGCGGGATGAACGAAACGGCGGGATAGTTGCTCCATTAGTGGAAAGGGAGCCTCTACGATCCCCGCCAGCCGCCTGACGATGAAAAAAAAACGTCTCGGACCCGTACAAAACGGAGCTGAAAATGTCACGGGAGCGAAAAAGAGTAAAAGAGGAATGGAACGACGACGACGACGACGAAAAGTAATTTTGCTTCGCGTTGCATCGCGACCTTGGTTCTTAATTTTTTTACGACCTCCTCGGCGAAACGTTTCGAGCATTAAAAAATATAGAAAATAACGCAATAAAAATAAAAATTCCAAGAAAAATCGCTGCGATCGAAAATTGATCTCTTTCGTTTCTCAAAACGACCGACTTCAGACGAGTGGATCGCGTCAGCGACCGAACGCAGCGCATTTTTGTCTAAATTCATTGAAGCTTCATATGTTATTTTTTTTTCCTAAAATAAAATATATTTACACACATCATTATTATTATTGTTGGCTGTACATATATACATTTTTTTATTCCCCTTTTTTTCGTAATTATGTGGACAAGTTTTTAGTTCACATGAGTGCGTGGGAGCGTGGCGTGAAGAATAAATTAGCCGGTGTCTCGTGGACCAAAGGAACAACGAGCAACCTAGAAAATTATTTGACGTTTCGATAAGCTCTGAACACGGGGGCTATGAGCTGAGAGAGAGAGAGAGACTCCCCTCTCGGCTCCCGCATCCCTCGCTTTTTCCCTCGGCCGAATATTTAACGTCTCAAAATCGAGTCCGGAGGAAGCTTCGTCGCTGAAACGGAGTCTGTGGATACTCGGTCAGTGACAGATCTTTTCGCGCTGCAACGTCGTCCGAATCCTTTCACCGACATTTCGGCCAGATTTTTTGGTTAGCCGTCAGTGTCGGAGACTCGACACTCCGTCGTAAAGAAAAAAAAAAGTGACAAGGCCGACAGATGTTTCGCGAATCCTCGCGCGTGGCCCCCTGAAATTCTAGACCGACGAGCGAAATTCTCGGATCGCTGCGAGAGCTGCGTGGAGGAGAACACGAGAAATAAGAAAATTCGCGGTTCTGTGAAAATTTCGAGAAACGAATGAAAATCACGTACACCTAAATTGTATCTGGTAAGGAGAAGGGCTCTCGAAACCCGGAAATAATGCAATCGTCGATCGATCATTTATTTTATTTCAACGACGTGACGAACATTTTCGCAGATCCGATTGTGGAATTCCGTTCACGGCCATTCTATGTTTCGACTAGTCGACCGAGTACCGACCTTGAATACCAACAAACGAATCCGCGAGTGGCTCTATAAGGTCAGTAAAGAGTGTCAGCGACGTGGAGAAAATGGTATATAGCCCGGGCTCTCGGCAGCAAAAGGGAGAAACGAATGCGAGGGAGAGCGGAAAATAATGGCGAACGGTTACTCGTGACCGTGGGCTGTCACTGCGCGGAGCCATAGAAAAGAGTTGTGAACGTCGGGAGAGTATACGACCGCGACCTCACCCCTAATCACATTATCCAAGTTCCCTCGCAGGCACTCAGACGCAGGAACGTTTCATTTTTCCTCTCATCTTTTTTTTCTCCCTCTCGCGAGCCCCCGCCGGCTCGAGAAATCTCGACATTCACCTTTTCTCTGGAGCCTCGCACACAATCGCGTATCTCGTTAACTTTTTGTCCCTTCGAGATTACCGGTTCAATGACGGAGATATTACGTATCAAGAGAGAAAAAGAGGAAAAAGTCCCGTCGAGAGAAAACGAGAAGTTCATTTGCTCGTTTATCACGCGAAATCAATTTTCAATATTTCACATTTTATTGTACGTTTGAACTTTTTCATCCGATACGCGCGAACGAAAATTCCCACGTCTTTTTTTTCACCTCATCGCAGCGATCACGTAACGACTGTAATTAAAATCTCTAATGAATTCTGACGACGGAATCGAACGTTGTTCTTCCTTCCGCGATCCCTTTTAATTATCCTAATGAGACGCCGAGAACGAGACGCGCTCTTATTCTCAGAAATTGTAATTCAATCGCGAGGAATCCCTGCGGAGAGTTGATCTATTAATTAATTTTCTCAGTCATCCCGGGGGTGAATCCTTTTTCTCTTCGATTTTTTTTTTCCTATTTTATTAGCTTCGTAATTATATACCACTGACATAATAGCATAGTTGTATAGAATTCGCATAGTAATAATATTTTATAGAGCAGCATAGTAGCATAGTTTTATAGTAATAATCATGGTATATACAGTACTTGTATGCTATTAGTTTAGTTAAATAGTTGTAGTAACACTTTTATAGTAATATATATTTCTAGCATAGTAACATATAGTTTGATAGTGTTAGCAAGCATAAAACTGATCGTACGATATTCTAGTTATTTTATTTTATTTTCTCTGTTCCATATGTTATGAAATGAAATGATTATATAATAAAATGAGAGGTGGTATATTGTGTTAGTGAAAAAGGAAATTTTTGACAAACGCAGATGCTGTTTCTGTGGTCAGGCGAGCCGATGCCCGATCCGCGGGCGAGCCCCTGGTTCGCTTGGTTCGCGACGGCGGTGTTGCTCTGGGGTTGCAGACGTCGGATCGCGAAGGCGATACTCGCAGTCTCGCCGTTACGCTTGCTGAAGCGCCGTTGCATCGCCCCGGTGAATTCCAACATTCTTTACGTTCCGAGGTCGACGAGCAAAGTGCACCAGAGAAACATGACGAAGGCGACGAACAGACGAGATTCTCACACGATGATCGAAAAGGAGCAGAAACTCAGTCTTCTAATGAATCCGAAACACACGACCGGAATCAGGACCCGGGTTAAGCGACTCTGCAACGGCGACGGTCCCCACGTATCCGGGTGCGGCGGCGTTCTCCAGCAGGTCAATTATCGCGTCACGAGAAGCGGAAGGGTGTACGGAAAATATCCCAACAAAATAGTCTCGCAGTCAACGTGATCTCAGCGACGCAATTCAAAAGACAAAAATCATCGCGAAAAGTAATCGAGAAGAATTTCAAATCGAAATTTTGGGCTTGAAAATACAATTGGCTTTTTTTCTGGTGGTTGCGGCCTGTAGGAGTAAATAATTTTCTTGTTAATCGTCCAATGCGGTAAGATATATATTATTTTTGTCGTGTCGTCGCGACACAATTGTCCTCGTCATCATCGAATGTCCGATTATTGTCCCTTGAGTCTGTGAAAATCGTATTTAAATGCAGAAGTTTAAGTATATGCTTTTGTCGCTCTTTTATTCCTGACGTTCCGGCTGATTGATCGGTACTACGATCGACAGATTTGAGGGTGAAAAATTGAAACATGTCCCTGCAGAGCTTTCACGAGAATCTCCGATAGATTAACAATCCATCTTTGCCAGCGTTTCTCACGAGACACAACAGAGACGCGACAAATCAGAGTTCGACGACGAGTCACGTCCTCAACCCACTTTCTACGACTCGCACACGACGTTGTCTCGTTCCGAGAAAGAAATAGACAGAGGGTGAGAGAGATGAAGGAGGTGCAAAGCCGATTGATAAAGACCTTCAAGCCGGGGGTCGTCGAGACGTCTGCACGTAATTTCCATCATCCCTTGAGAACCGTCGACGAGAACTTCTTTTTAAAATCCATCAAATATATGCAAAAAGCCACGAATTGATCAAGCTTGTGAAAAGGATCTTTTAAAATCCAATTTTTACTACACGTAAAAATTTTTTTCATTACACGGAGATGAGGTCACGAAGCATTAAAAATGGGGCATTTCAAAATTCAAAGGATTATGATATTCAAGAGAAAATTTCTCCATAAAATTAAAATTTTTGGAAAATCGTGGGATCAAAGGCAAATGGGATTCGCGTTAAAATAACTTTTGAACCTCGCACAAACGCGAATGCATATACTTGGCAAATTCCTCCTTCTCTTCTCTCTCATCTCTCATTTCCTCCGCTCTCACCTCTGCGCCCTGCGGAGAACTCCCCCGCTGTTCAGATCAATAAGCGTCGCGTGCGTTTCGAGGGTCTAGGACGGTCCCTCTCTCTCCTCCTGCTATAATTTTTAATGAAAAATATTTTCTCGTTTTCGAACAAATACACGAGCTTGCACAGATGCCAGAATCAAAAATGTTCCGAGACATTTTTTTTTCATACTCGTTGAAAATAATTGAAAACCTGAACGAATTTTTAACGAGTATATGATCAAAGTGAATTTTTGAAAAATTTTTCAAAGAGCACAAACTTTGCTCGATACGTGCTGCTCGAAGTTAAAAGGTGATGAAAAGCGACGAGAAAGTTCTGCACGTGAAAGATGCAGCTTCGTACCGATAATTTGCGTTGAAAATATCATTATTATTATCGTTATTATGGTCTTTAGGAAGTTTGGAAGTATTGGCTCGGGTTCTGGACGGTTTTCCCTCCGTCGAATGGTTCGTATCGAAAGTTCTGCCTCGAAAGCGTCAAGTTCGGATACGGCCGCATATAACATCAGGGGCGATTGAAAAGGAGCGTGTGCCAAATTCGATAGAAGCTCGTCCAAGGCGGAAAACACGCGCGCGGAGGGAACAAGCGAAGCAGCGTTATCGCATCGTTGCGGTTCAGATCTCGTTCATTCAATAACAAAGGTATCGATTAATTGATAACCTTGCACATTTCATTCAGTTTTGTGTCGACGCGACCTCGGAGCAAACGGGCGGAAAAAATCAGAAAGTAATGTTATCATTATTCTTCTCCCTTGTGCCACGAGAGACTTTTTATTCCACTTTTTTTCCCCTTCGGTATTCTTTAATTTTTCTTCTGTATATTCTCGCAGTTTTTTTTATTTACATAATTATATCATTATGGTTTATTCATGGTTTTTCAAATACATTTTTATAAATCTTCTGTAAAACGTATGTTCGCCGAGAATACATATTTTTGAGCTCGCGTCTGAGCGACACTGTCCTACTCTACTTTTTCTTTGTTGCAACAGTATTTTGAAATGTTGTCCCTGTACTTTCGTATAGTTTTTTATTTTCATTTTTATCTACTTTGTTTAAAATATATTTTGTTAAATCTTCTGTAAAGTAAAGATAGACATTTTTGAGCTTGCGTCTGAGCGACGCTGTCATTATCCACTGATTGAGTCATTACTCGGCGATTCTACGGCATTGTACTCACTTGTGACTCCTTTAATTAATAACCTGGTTGGGTGAACGTTAAAGGGGTGGTCCCTGGCGTTTGCGTACAAGCAAGAGCTTAATCAACTCAGCGGCGCGCCGCCGAGGTGCGACTCTGCGGATGAAAGGGGGTCTATCTGATTTGAATATAAAACGGGGTCGGTGCGAGCTTCTTCCGCCACATATTTTTAGAGAAAATACTTTATATTTTTTCTTTCCGAGTCCCAACTTCAACCACACTCCGGACTAAATTATAAAAACTGTTAAACTCCACAAGAGGCGAAAATCCTATATTAAAAAAGATATTAGGCCTCTAATCGATTAATTGGAATAAAGCGCATTATTTTTATTTGTGCTTCAAAAATCGAAAAAAAAAGAAATTCTAAAAATGTTGTGAATTTAAAGTATTTGTAACGAACGAGTCTCGGACGTAAACAAATATGCCTGAATATTGCGGGGATTGTAAACATAAAAAGAGAGAGAAAATTCCTCAGGCGTAACGAGGCAAAAAAAATCAAATTAACGAGAATTTAATGGTATCCTCGATTTTATGGTATCCATTATGATGCGTCGAGGGTGGGGGGAAAACCGATCACGCCTTAATTGCTGAGATTTTCAACTTAATTTGAAATCAGTAAGCCGGTAGAAAGTGTCGGGGTAAGACGTGTCGGGTCTCGTCAGGTAATTCGTTACCGAAAAACAATTCGTAGCAATTCGACAAGTTCAATTGAGTGTCAGTTCCAGTGTTATTTTCAATCACACAAAACGTGGATAATTTTTAGTGTGTTTAATTAAACTTTTTCATCATAAATTATTAGTCCTATATATTTTCACATACCCATATATATTTGATGGTCCGCGTATTTTAACTTGATTTTTAAAAAATACAAAAAATATTGAGTTTTGTGTGGTGTGGTGAGTAAGTGAAGTGCGAGGCCCACGGAACATATTGAGCAGAAAATTAGGAAGATTTGCATCGTCTCCATGAATTACCCTTAATAGAGCTGATTTCGTCAAAAGGTAAGACATCGTAAATTGAAATTTTCATGGGTTTACGAGACCCGGTGTGACTCGCTGAATTTCTTGCATTTTTTTCGATTTTAAGGGTTTATTCGATAGGAAATTTCTCGTAGATAACGAAAATGAAAATTAATCAAAGCGAAATCCAAGAATTCATATTGAAAAATTCAAAAAACTGGTTGAAAAGTCAGTTTTTTCGATTTTTCAATATAAATTCTTGGATTTCGCCTCGAATAAGTAGCATTTTCGTTATCTACAGGAAATTTCCGATCGAATAGGCTATTAAAATCGAGAAATCTTCAAGGCGTTATAACTTTTTGAAAAATTGATGAATTAACGTGATTCCTGCATGCACCATTTGCTTCGTTTTGCAAAAAACGTTGCAAAACATCACCCCTTTCCATTTTTTCAAAAATTTTCAAGACGTCATAACTTTTTAAAAAATTGATCAATTGATTTGATTCTTGCGCCATTCGCTTCGTTTTACTAAAATTTTGAAAAATCACCCTTAATAAAGTCGATTCCGTCAAGAAAAAGTAAAGAAATCGCAAATTGAAATGTTCGTGGGTCTACGAGACCCCGTGTCTACGAGACCGACCCCAGCCAAAATTCACAAAATTAAAAACAACATTTTTTTTCGATTTCATGAGCCTATTCGATCGGAAATTTCCTGCAGATGACGAAAATTCTAATTATTTGGGGGGAAATTCAAGAATTCATATTGAAAAATCGAAAAAAACTGACTTTTCGGTTTTTTGCAAAAATGTATAGGAAAGCAGAATTTATAGAAAAAAACTATGAGAATTCCAATATATTGTATATGAAAAATCCATAGTAATTTTTCGTATAAAATACTTTCCGAGTGTCTGAAATTATTGAGGTGAATAAGACGATAAGGATACGCCAAAATTTCTTATTTTTCATTTTCATCGGTGCACTGCTGAGCGGATTCGGTATGGATATAAGCCTGAATCGGCCTTACATAATTTACGGTCCAGCTGAGTCACGACTCGACGTTTTCCCGAAACTATATATCGATCGATAGACTGTTGATAATTCTCTTATCGAAATATTACGTTCTGCGTGAAATAGCCCGGACCCGCTTTGTATAACGACAAAAAAAATCAGAAGGATCGTTCTGCGGGGACGCACGTGTCAGTGAAAGAGCCAGTACGTCGCGTAACGGGGATGATGGAGCCCGTTAAAGGAACATTCCCAAACAGAAAATATCCAATCTCATAAATATTTATCGTAAATTCATCCTCGTTTCTTGTACGATTTTTCTCTCGCATTGTTATTTTTCTTTCTCCGTTCTTTTCAACTTTGTATCTCGCACTCATTAGTAACACTCGAATAACACTCAATTGTCAATTTTAAACTCAACTCAAATTTATATTATTCACTTTTACATTTTTATATTTTTTTTATTTCTACTTTTTGTGCATCAAATTTATTTTTATATTTCTACTTTTACTCGTTTCTATGAAACATTTATTTTTTATATGCAAGGTCTAATACTCTGGTATATAGTAATAAAAAATAATAATACCAATCATTCGATCGTCCAATGCTACAAACTCTTACAAAAAATAACTTGTGGTTCCTCAGAGGAAAAATGGGAGGAGTGACTCTCTTTTACGGTTTTTCAAGATCTCGGACTCGGTCTTGCACGGATAATTTGAAAATTCTTGCGGGAGTAATCCCAAGCGACCGAGCTCTTCTCCAACGTAGAACGTTACGAGATAACCGCTCTTTCGTGAAAAAAAATATATATTTCACCGATCGGCGAAAGAGAGCGAAGAGACCGCACGTTCTATTCTTGGTAACTGGAGCGAATTTTGTCTCGGCGAGTCTAGTCAGCGTGAAAAGGGGTTGAATGGCTTGTGTGTTACGAGTGCTTCTAGGCTTGAAATTGGTTATCCGAGCTATCGACAAAACCGCCACGGAGAAAACGGAAGAAAACGACGCGCGTCGAGAAATTCGTCGATTCGACACTAGATTCCGAGTATCAGCGGTATCGCTGTCTTTTCATTATTTTTCTCATCATTCGTCGGAATAGGATAAAATTCTATAGTTGAAAAATGCATTTTATATTTTGCTTCATGCATTGTTTTCATATTTAACGCTCACAATGAAATTAATGGAATGTTATTAGAATCGCTCTGATTGATGCCTCGTCGAAAGCTCGTGAAAAATGTTGCGTCGGAAGAGCAGATTGCTCGCGCGGTGAGTCACGGGCAACAAATTCATTTACGGAATTTAATTAACAAATGTGCTGAGAAAGGCGCGTGAGGAATTTACTCTCCGTTCGATGAGACTGGTGTGTAATCGAAATTGTGTGTTTTTACAAATATTTTAATAATGCTGAGACGTCAAAATATTTGAACGTCGAAGATGACATTGATCGAAAAATCGATGAATTTTTTTTCCTCTCTCACGTTCGTAGAATCTGTGCGAAAAATAAAATTAGCGTCGCGAGAAATCAGGCTTCGACGTTAAAAGAATTCACTTCGCTTTCCTTATTCACGAAATAAATTATTTCTGTCACGATCGGGGCTGTCACACCTGGTGGTAAGAGGCATAATAACGAGCTTAGGACGACTGGGATGAGTCCTCGAGGGGGTCGACAAGAGCGAAGATATTTTAATTATAAAATAGACGAGTATCTGGAATCCGGGCCGAACGATCATTCACCTTGAATAATGTATGAGATAAGTTTCAGAAGTCATACGAATAAGGGAGGAATTGAAAATTCTTTTCTCGCAAATTCCTTTTTTTCGAATTCCTACTCATAAATTCTAGAGGAAAAAAACGGATTGAAATGTTCCTTTCGCAGCATTTTTTCTTTGATGAATTTTTCTCGCAGACTCAATATCGAAAAACGATTATCCTTCGTTCGTATGTTACCTCGTGTTGAAAAGTATAACGCGATGATAACGTGTGTGCCCGAGCTCGAAACTCCGCTCGTTCGTTATTTCACGTATGTCTGGGCCAACTTATTCGATGCAAAGTTTTTATCTCGCAAACTTCCACTTTAGAACTGTCGAGCCATCGAATTGCTCGATTCGTGTAATTTATTGTGAAAACTATACTGAAGCATATAAAAACTTCCGTAACAAGCTTTAAAAAAAATAAAGCTAGTTGAAACACTCTCATCAGTGTAAAAATTGTGTGAGTGGTAAAAGGTAAAAAACGGTGTGATTTGCTGATTTCACGGGGTGAAAAATCCATGTTTTCTGCAACAGGGATGGACAATCCTTAAAACAACGATTATTAAATTTTTTATGGTACGAAAAATCGTGTGATAACTGATTCATTCTGATAACTAATTCTCTCGATGAATTATCGAGCACCGTTGCTGAAATAATCATTGCTATTCTCAAAGCTTCCAAAGGAACCGTCAATATTGTTCGAGACCAAACATTGGTTCCCTTTGAACGTTTTTCGCTTATCAAGAGAATAAGAGAGCTCCGAAAGCCGAAGCGCATCGAATTCCTCTTCGCGTCTCTGTATATTTATTTCGCGGCGGAGCAAAGTGGCTGCGGAAACATTCGAAAAGGAGGGAGTTAAAAGATTTTTAAGGACACGGTTCTGGCATACCTCGCGACCTCGACGAATTCGTAAGCGCGCGCGCGTGGTACGAATATATGACGATTCGTTGGACACACAGCGTCGGTGGTGGTGGCGGCGAGGGACAGAGAGTATAGAGTAAAGGGAAATTGCGAAGAGGGGCGTAAGATAGCGCGGGTTTCCGAGGATCGTACGGTTAAACGGCGAGCAAGGGTTTTCTCGGCGCGGAGCGAGGTGGGGGGGAAAAAGCGAGCTTTCGAGGGGTTGTCGGGAGCGCAGGCGCTCTCGGCGTGGTATATCGATGCCTGCAAGGCGCCCGGGCAGCGTCGCGTCGCGCGTGCACTGACGAATCCTCTCGCCAGTAGTATAGCCCGGGCTGGTCAGCCGTAAACCTCGCGGCGAGTATCGCGAGTCGTCCAGCGTCGGAAGGGTTGAAAACAAAGGAAAGGGAAGCGAAGGGATCGTTTCCGTATCGATTGTCCTTCGGTAACGACCTCGAATCGACAACGGGCCAGCTCGTCGCGGGAAATCGGGTCTCACGCTTTCGTGTCATGAATGGGTACGGAGTGAACGAATTTCGGGACGTCTCGCGTTGACGGCACGAGGCCGGGATCGCGGAAGGAGTATCTCACCCCGCGTTTAAGGATGAAGGACAAAAGGTACGTCTCGACGATGAACAGTCGAAATGCTTCGTCACTCCTCGAGTTAAATCCTCGCGGATGTAGAGAGCCAAAGATGGCAGTGTGTGCTCTAATATGGACGACAATGGGGATGCTGCGCGTGGACCGAAACTCGGCTCGCGGAATATTCTCTTTCTCTCTCTCGCTCTCGCTCCTCCTCGCCTCTCGATAAAGAAAAGTAATCGTCGAAACGGCGACCGATGCCGCGAGTGTATTTTCAAGCCTCGATAAATATATTCGCTCGAGCGCTCACGAGTTTTTCTTTTACGCGAACGCGAACACGAGTCGGGGGTTGGAAGTAAATAATCTCTTGTTTTTATTATACCCCGAAACCTGAAATAATTTCGATCGTCTTTAACATCGCGAATATTATACATTTTCTTCAGAGAATATTTGGTTATGCACAAAAATATAAAATTGGTAACGGTGAATCTATTTTTTTTTTAATATTTTACAATGCTCAATCTTTAGTCGTTCATTCTCGATTGCATTTATTACTTTAATCTGTTTCATATTTAGAATCGATAAAGATTTATCTTTCAAAAAATAATATATTATTTTTAGATATAATTACTTGTTTTTTCGCTCAGTGAATATTTATTATTCGGGTGATCGCCAGTGACATTCTGAGAAATTCTGTGTCATAAGGGAGTCGGGGGTGAACACACTGTCTATCGGCTAGGTCATACCTCATCTCGACATGCGCATCGGTCTTTCCGATATATTTTGGTTAGTTAAACAGGCGACTGAAATACTAACAAAACACACAGGTATAATTACGAGTGTGTACGGAGAAAGCGAGGCAGGGAGAAAGAAAAAAAATGTAGGGGAGGAGGAAACAAAAATAAAACGTGAACAA
Source organism: Cremastinae sp. A BG-2022a (assembly GCA_030522545.1). NCBI lineage: Eukaryota > Metazoa > Arthropoda > Insecta > Hymenoptera > Ichneumonidae > Cremastinae sp. A BG-2022a. Next base: position 133,507 of record JAPYYW010000027.1, on the reverse strand, counting down.
AAGAACGGAACTGTCGATATTGTCATATCGATCAATTTCAGTATCATCTTTCGTACACGAATCCGAATACACGTAAAAAAATACACATTCCGTGTGTTGCACGTTCTCATCGGTTCACCGGAGATTTCTCGCGTTAACGTGTCCCCGGACTCCGCAAAATGATTGATGAGATACACGAGCATAAAAAGCAACAAGAAAAAATAATCCTACAAATTGACAATCAATCTTTTCCGATGATTTCAGAAAATGTATATGACAACGAGCATTTTCGCATTCAACCCCCCATTACGATAATTGTTGAATTATTCTAGAATAATTTTTTTTTGTAATTTAGATAAAAGTAATATTAGACCAGTGCTAAGCTTTTTATCAATAAATTGTATCGTCTCATTCTTTTAACTTCATGAATCGTGATCGTGACCTTATATACGAATATTTTCCAAATTATGTTAAAACGATGACGAGTAATTATTTCTCGAAGTAAAATGAGAGTTTTTATATATTGGCTTTATTATATCACGCTCGTAGTCCTTTGGCAAAAATAGAGGATACGTGCCCGAGGGTAAAAAAAGAAGAACTCGAGTACGTTGGGAAAAGAGCGCGCGCGTTTTTTCCATGACTGGCACAACTGAAGGGTTGTCGCGATGAGCCTCGAAATCGGGTGATATTTTTTTCCAAGTATATCTCCATCGACGGATTCGCTATCTTTGCCGACGACGATCGTCATCCACGATACAAAAATAACAGAGAGTTCTTCGATATAGAGGCAGAATAAAAAGCGTCCGACGTCGAGAATTTAGCCGCGAAAGCTCAACTTTTCCGAGCTGCGGGAAAAAAACGGGGGCTCGCAGCGAAAGTCGGCTCGTTTTTTCTTCTCCTTCGCCTTCGCGGCGTTGCAACAAAAATGACTGGCTGCGAACACACGAGGCTATCCGGACGTAAATAAATGAGCCGATCGATATTTTGCCAGGAACTTTCAAGGCGCTTCGCGGTCGTGGCGGGACGGGGAGGGTCCCGTCGCCGAGGGTGAATAAAAAAGAGAGAGGAGCGCGTCGCGTGTATCACTTTTTATCCGTATCGATACGAGATGTCGACGCAGCAGGGGTGTGCGAGCGCGAAAATATCGCGGAAGGGTTGCGGGAAAATATAAGGCCTCTCGCGTCCCGGGCGCGACCGCGCGCCGCAACAGCCGAAAAAATAAAAGCCGAGAAGAGAGCAAAGAGCGGGCGAGAAAAAGAGAGACGTAACTTGGTAATCCCGGGGTTACAAACGGGGCTTCGTAATCCGATTTTCATGTAACAGACTCGACTTGACTCCCCGCACTGGCGGTCGCGTGTCAACGCCGCTCGACGCAAATTTACCTTTTTCAACATGTACCGCGCGTATATCTTCGGTCTCCGATCGTTTCCTGGTGTTCCGGGATTTATCAGACCTGTAACGACGCTCGCACCTGGAAACACGCTCGTTATCCTCCCGAGGTAATTGAAACGTCAATCGTGAAGGCTCTCTTATCGCTGTTCGTCGTTAAAAAGCTGTGAAATTTTCTATAGAGAATTTTCTTCGTCAGATAAAAATCTGAAACTTATCGACGTAGCTTTTACTTTTTTTAGAGTACACACACAAGAGCGAGGCGATGACGTTTTCTTTATCGTCCCATTTACTTTGTATAAAATAAGGGACAAAGGAAAAAATAATTTTGGTCGGTCGCGTCGGAGCTCGGAATCTGAGCGAAAAAGATCAAAAAGGGAGTAATGTGTGACGTATTCGGGCTCGAGGGTCACGAAGCTCCACTTTGAGGCCGGAATAAACGGCGCGAGAGCTCGAACGAGAGAGAAAAAAAGCTTTTGGTAAGCGGACTAGTTCTCCTGTGAAAATTGTATACGGTCGAGCTATACGGAAAAGAGGGTTAAAAAGGGAATACACGTACCTTTGGGCTATCCATTGAGATAGGAGAGCGACTAAATTATGAATGGCGGTCGATAAGGTTGAGACGCGTATATGAACGTCGTGCTCGCGACCAAGGGACAATAATAATGCGCGATTTCTCGAGACTGAATAAACTGACAATGAGCGCGGAACCGAGCTTGCAAACGTCCGCCATCAGCCTTGCGAGACGATAAAGGGAAAAAAGGGTCAATGCACGCGAGGTGTCATACCGATAAAAATAAACTGCAAAACGTTTACCCCCGCGTCGTTTCGTTTGCAAGTATAAACGTGCCGAGCAACTTTTCTCCTCTCTCATATAGTTTTCACTTTTCCTACACCTGTTATCACGACCATCGCCCGAGTCTCCGTATCGCGTCCGGAATATCTCGCTACGGTGGCCCTTTGAATTAAATATGTGAGCGATAAGCGCAGCTAATTCGTAACGATTTGAGAATCAAGTGTTTAAACAAATTATACACCACTTTTTTTTATTTCGTAGTTACTATTTTGGAATTAAATTATTGGAATTTATTTTTCAAAAAAATATTCGATCTATAGTGATGAAGCAAATAAATTGTGTTGACTTAAGAATCAGGTGTTTCAAAGAATTACACAATACTGTTATTTACTTTTTAATTAAATCAATTGAGTGATCGTCCTAATTGAATTTTCGAGACGACGATGGAGAATAAGGAGGAAATGCAACGTTGGCGAAATAATGTCTCTCGATTGAGAGTTATCTTTTGACCCATTATTTTTATTTAATCCCAGATCGTGGTAATCCTGTTAATGGTTCTTTTTTCCCATAATTGGATTGTTTGCAGTGATGCGAGGACAAATTGCTCCGAGAATTTGCGGTTACCAGGTGTCTGAGAGAGAGAAGGTGACGAGTGAGAAGAGAAATCCGATCCGAGAGCCGCCGGTTGACGAGGTGAAACCGGTTCGCGAGGGATTTTCCCCGTAAGCAGGGACTTTTAAAAGGGGACCGGAAAATCTCGCTTGGTCGCAGCCGCGAGCAAGCTGGATCGGTGGTCCCCGAAGGGGTCCACTGGACAACGGTGAAGGGTTGAGTAACCTAAAGGCGGGTTTGGGGGGATGCAGCGCGAACGGGTGGCGGCATGGAGGAGCCCTCGTTGGAGGCTCTCATGCAGGCGGGCCTCATCTCCGTCGTCGGTGTCGCCATCATCCTCTCGAATCTCCTCATCATCGCCACTTACCTCAACTTCCGCGGTAAAGTATATTTACACTCGCCTCTCTTCATTTCAATAAATTTTGTTTAAAATTTGCACAAACTTTACGTCATATTCACGTACATATTAAATATATTTTAGAAGATTTCATCCGTCTTGGAAGTCGATATATTTATTGGTAAAAAAATATATTTTTCTGCATCCTCTCATACAAGAGCTTGTGTTCAAAGTTGCAATTTTCAACAATAAATATACTTGACTTTCAGATGTTGAAACCTTCTAACATACATTTTACACAAATTTTCCCTCACTACTTAATCATCATCAATAACTGACACAATTAACTGACTATATCGCTATCTTATTATTACTATTTTTTTATGATTTTCAAACGATGTACAATGCATATTAACATAACTATAAAGGCACACATGGTCCTCTCGACAAATCAAACAAACTTCCATTCTCAACAAAATAATGAACCCTTCAACTGTAATAAACTGAATTAAACAAATTACGTTGGGCGTGAATCAACGCTGATGGTGCGTTTGCACTTTTAATCGCATTTCGATCGAATTCACTCGATGAGTGCGAGTGCACCGATCGACTCGAGCGGCATCTTCACGCCCGACATAATCCTTCGTTTTTCAAGCTGTTGGTGCACAAAACGTACGATCATTGATTTGTTTTTTTTTTCTTTTTTAATGGTGAAACCCGAAAGGTCCCTCCGAGGTGATAAACTACTACTTGCTATCGTTGGCGTCCGCGGATCTTCTAGTCGGTCTGCTGATCGTACCGCTCTCGATATATCCGGCACTCGTTAGAAGATGGGTCTACGGGGACATAGTCTGTCGTTTGGTCGGTTACCTCGAGGTCACCCTCTGGGGAATCTCGGTGTACACTTTCATGTGGATCTCCGTCGATCGCTATCTCGCAATCAGGTACGCCGGGGTGTAGTCGGCTCGAGTGCTCGCGACCTTGGGCCGTGAGCTTTAAAGTCCGCAGCTCGCGTACACACACCCGCAAATCCTCCAGCATCGGTGCGAATTTGCATAGCTCCGGACTTTGACTAACGGCCCGTGTAACCCTGTAATCGCAGCCGTACTAGTCTTACTTCATATAGGTTTTAAGCCCTGCCCGACCTTGACTTCCAACCAAAGTCACAAGACGAGAGACCTTCCCCCAGTCGCATTTTTTATCCTCCAAAAAAAAGAAAATTAAAATAAGCAACGAAAATGTTTTTTTCTTTCTTAAATCCTGAAAAATTTTAGAACCTTGCTAAATGATATCGTATACAGGGGAGAAAAAAATTGTCGATCATTTCTTTGGATCAAGATTAGAGGGTGACAAAATTGCAGTGAGATTTTTTTTGGCGTAATCAGGAAACCACTTCGATACGAGACCGTGCAGACGAAAACGCGTTGCCAATGCTGGATGGTGTTCACGTGGATAAGCGTGGCGATGATATGCTGTCCGCCCTTGCTCGGTTTCAACAAGCCGATCTTCGATCGGGAGGCCTTCATATGCATGCTGGACTGGGGAAACATGGCCGCCTACACGATCACCCTGTCGATTCTTGTACTCGGTCCCTCGATCATAACAATCGTATACACTTACTTCTACATATTCTCGATGATGCGACGCCTCAAGTCCGGCGCACCCATACACGACAAGGAGTACGCGACCGCCTTGTCCGAAAATCTCAGCAATCCAAGCCACATCATGTCCTTCGTGCTCGTTATGGCCTTCTGGGTTTCCTGGGCACCGTACGCCGGACTCAGTATCTACTCTAGCTTTCACGGGCCACCCCAGGTAATTTTCAATAAATTCAATAAAACATTCATCCTCTAATTCAGACTTTATTTGAAATTTTCTGGAACTTTTCGACATTTTTTGTATTTTGTTTGAAAAATGTTACTTCAAGTTTTCAAAAATTTCAGAAAACAGTAAATGAATTAATTGAAAGCAAATTATTAAAGACTATGGATGACAGTTTGGCTATTTTTAGAATTTCTCTTACAACACAGCAATTTTGATATAATTTTTTTTATATGAAAAATTGTAATTTAATCTATATAATTGTGGTGAATCCTAGACTGATTTTCTATCTGAAATATTTGATTTAGATATTAGAGAAAATTTGGATTATTTTATGTAAAAAAATTTGTTCTGAAATTAACAAGAGAAAATACTAAACAGTAAATTTTTTTCAAGATATTTCAAGCCGAAATTTGTAAAAAAAAGTAATTTAAATTTTTCGCGACGAGAAGAAAAGCATGATTTTGCGTTTGTTTTTGCTCGTTCTGGATGCAGGTCCCGTTCTTGAGTTTCGCGGTCGTTTGGATCGGCATGACGAACAGTTTCTGGAAAGCCTTGGTCCTCACCACTCTGAGCCCCCAATTCCGTCTCGCCGCGAGGGTTCTCTGTCTGACGATTTGCTGTCGTCATCGAAGGCTTCCACCGGAGTTGCTCGGCCTCGACGACGACGACTAAGAAAAGGCGACGACGACGAAAGGCACACGCGTGATTTCGACGAAACTACGATTTATCACCAACAATTAAAAATCGAAAAAACAAAAAAACCCGAAGAGTAAACATTCAAGAAAGTCCGGAGAAAAATATAAATCGACGAGAAAAACAAAGTTGCGACGCGAAACGAAGCGCGTTGCATTCCTAGAGCATCTTCGATCGCTCGCGGTCTTCATTCTTCTTCAGCGATTAAAAAAAAATGTGAACCGGAGGACACGATGGCCGAGCGATCGAAAGAGAAACAACCATCTGAATAAAAAATAATCTTGCTTCGCTCAATCTATCTTACTAACGAAACCAAAAAATTTAAAATAGAAAAAAAAAACAATATCGAGATGGAGTGAAAAAAATGAATCGTTAAAACTCGTGACCGCAGAGAAAATTAATGGTCGAATGTCTCAAATGAAAAAAAAAAGAAAAATATGTTAAATAATCGTTGCCTATTCTACGTCGTAAGATCACGCTCAATAAGTGTCGTAGTCAAACTAATCGTGCATCGTGCACGCTCGATTAAAAAAAAAAAGAAACCAAAAAACAACCTATGCAAAAATGATACATTATTATTATTATTAAAAACGAATAAACGGAGAAGTAAAAATCTAGTCAATTAACGGAGATGCCTCTACGAATGTGACGCGCTGACCCGAACGCGTTGCGAAGTAGAAAGATGGAAAAAAGTAACGAACGGGAAGTCTACGAGAGAATAATGAAAATGGAAAACAGAGGTGCTTGTATTCGAAAGCTCGTGCGAGCTTTCAAATAATTTCTAAAAATTTGACTTACGGGGTCGTAGCTGAGCCTCATCCCGAAAATATAATTCGCTTCTCAGACGTAAAAATTGACGATTTATCAATTTATTATCCGCTAAAAGGAAGATATCGATATTAATTAGAGCTTTAATTCTAATGGAGAAAAAAAAGAGGAAAAAAACGATTATATAAAATACAAAGTATGATCGTTAATCTTGTCCGGGTGCGTTGTTCAATTTTGGCATCGGTTCGGCAGTCAGCGAGCGTTCTTTTTTTATCAATGTTTTTTATCGGATTAAAAAATATTCGAGCGCGAGATGGCCCCGTAAAGGACCGAATTCCGACGTGTTTTTTTTTGTATATATTCTTTGCAAACGGCATAACGTTTCGAAAATACGCTAGTGACGTTTCGAGCGCAAGACGGATATGAGAAAATTAATAAAAATAAATAAAAAAGCGTAGCGCAATCAGCGAAAGTCGCAAAGATACAAGCTAAGCTGAGAAACTAACGTGCAGATTAATATTTAGAGGGAAAAAAAAGCGATAACGATTTTAATATCATTATCGAATGACTTTCGTAGTCGTCGGCTTCATTTCGATCATAATTTCGAGCTCTCGATTAGCGAATCGTTCCTGCATTTATAATTGTACGCCGGAGATGGGTGCTTGCAAAATAACTGTTCAATTAGATAAACAATAAACTCGCTCTTTCACTGAGAGAAAACACAATAGTATATTTTATCATAGAGTGACAATTATGCTAATTATTATAGAATTAAATATATTTTTGAAGTAAAACGTAATATAGAAAGGAAAAAATGTCAATAAAGTATATTTAATTCTATAATAATTGGTATACTTGTCACTTTTATATAGTAAAAATCGCCATACTTTTCTCTCAGTGTTCGTTGTCTACTGAATCTAAAAAATGATAATAATTCTCGTGCCGGTAAAATATGAGTATGTGCGACCGGTAAATTAATCAAAAATGATTTTCACGATGGCCCATCTCTGGAGATAATTAAAGCGGAAGCGTTCCCGTCTCGCTAGATGTCAATAATTTTTCTTCTGCCATTATATGAATCGATCACTCGTTATCCGTTCGCAACCGTTTCGTCTTTGAACTTGTCCATGTCGCGTGGAGCATACTTTTCCCTCGCCCACGACGAGGTAAATCGATCCTCTGATAAATTTCGTCAAACGCAACGTCAGTGTCAACGACATAACCATCAATAATGAGCCCAATCAATAGTATTTTTCAAGCATATTCGGTGATAACGCGGAAAAACAGGACGCGAGGAAAATATAATTATCGGCGGGAGAACGAGAAGATAAATTGGCTCCGCTCTGCATCACGTGTACACCGTTCGAACGCGAGTGAAAATAAGAAAAGAGAAAGACGAAAAAAATAAATAAAAATACAAAAGTTAGAGCTTAGAGTTAATTAGGCTTATAGACGTGGGCACGCAGCGGGACTGCCAACTTCGTTATCAAAGGTTCGTGATATCGTATCTGTTCGACGTTGATACAGAGAAATAAATGTGGAACGAGAAAGTAGGAATAAAGGTGAATGGAATAAATCAGCGACGACACGGTTGGATCAAATTTGCACTCGTTACCAAAATAACGGAGATAAGGGGCATTAAAAATTCTTCGTAAAAACAAAACTCACTATTTTTATTGTAACGAATGATTTTTTTTTACACCGAACGAGAAATCACTCGCGAGCGATTGATAAATCAAGAATATTTAATCTCATTCGTCGATTTATTTGACGACGCTAAATTAATTTTATCTCGATGAGAACGGCGACGTGTCATATTTTTTTTTTAAATTGAAATTCGCCCATTGATCGAACGATGGATCCTGACTGAGTCGAAGAGAGAGGAAAGCGAAAAATAATAACGGGGACAGGTAGAGAGGAGGAAAAAATAACAAGAAAGAGTGAGAAATAAGTGCCGTGCGATTGAGAAAAGTGAGAAACACTAGCTAGAAAACTTAGTACTCTCGCTACGAATGACGAAGAAAATCAGAGACTAGAAAATAAAAGAGAAAATAATGTTCGAACTAGTTATTAAAGAGGCGGGAGAAAGAAATGATGATTCAACGGAATGTAAATAATGTTATAGTAATTATAAAAGAAACGTGAGCAAGAGGAGTAAGATGATGAAAGAGTAAAATTTAAGCCACGGGGTTTTATCGAACAGATAAAACGAGTTACGATCGATCACACCATTGTTTAAAAAATTATATATTATACATTTATGAATTCTCGATACACGAATATACGATATTAAAAAAAAGTTAAAAAATATACGCGATTTATATATTAAACAAGAAGAACAGCTCCAAATTTATTCACCGTCTCTCCAATATTAATTTTTCTCTCTTTTTCTCTTTCTCTCTCTCTCTCTCTCTCTCTTTCCCTCTTTTTTCTTTCCAGTTTCTGTATTACTTATTTCTCTCTTTTTCTGTCCTCTCTCTCTCTCTCTCTTTAAAAAAATCCCCAATTTTTTTAATATTTCTAAACGAAAAAGTACGTGGAAGCGAACACACAGAACGACGAATAAAAAAGTAAATACAAATCCACTTCCACTTCGTAAATAAAAAATTATTCTACCTGACAAAAAATTTTCTGGACTTCTCGTATGTTTTCCTTCCACCTGGAATACAGACGAGAATTAAAATTCGAAAATCACGAGAGGGAGAAAAACGTCTCGGATCGCTCGATGAGCTCGAGAATCGCCAAACTCAGCAGTATTGATGTGAACGTAAAAAACTAACTGCAAAGTTAATTGTAAATTAACGATAGATATATAAATAAGTAATAAAATGAGAGTACACCGAGCGATTCCTGAGCGACGCGTTCAACCTTGATTGTAAAAAATTCTAAGCGTTTGTACGAAGAGTGTTTGGTATATGATCGGGAGATACGACGAGATTCTTCGTTCCTTCAAACATTCATTAGTTCGTTTTCCCCCTTGGCGCGCGAGAGACAGAGAAACGAGAGCGATGAAATTACAGGTCGGGATCTCTCCTCGTTCCAGAGCTCGAACGTAACGAGGCAGAGAGAGACTCGAATTAAAAAAACAAAAGAGTTAAAAGGGCACGAGTAAGAAAAAAGGAGAGAAAAGGGCGTCGTGAATAATAGAAAAAAAGAACAAATAAAACTTTAAAAATAAAAGGAGAGCGAGGAGGTAAAAAATTTAAAAGTTGAACGGATATACATATATATATATTGGTCCCTGGCAGTTTCCCGGGCGGCCTCCATTATTAACGATTAATTACAATTTTTGTACCTAGTTGCTAGTTTTGTACTAGTTTTGTAACGTACCTCATCATGGGCGTGCTGTTATTACATATTTTAAATGGATGTTAATAAAAATAAAAAATAAACAAAAAAGGGTGAAAACGAGATAAGAGGTCAGAAACTAGAATTTTTCGAGCACTCGAAAGAAAATGAGAAGAAAACTGTGAAATCGTAAAGAAAAAAAAGACATGATCGATATGATTGGAACAAAACCGCGTTTCTCAGCGACTGTGCGTCGTATATACGTGCGTGTACGAAGTGAACGCAAGTCGCCGACACGAAAAGGGATTTTCGTCGTGGAGCGCCGGAATTAATCGATCGTTGTCGATTTCCGGAACGTTCTTTCTCGAGGAATCGAAACATTTTTTTCCTTGAACTTCACATTATTTTGAGGTGTAACGCTGCAATTGCAATTTAATAAAATAATGTGAACTTCGTTATAGGGTAAAAAAAAGATTTTCGCCCGTCAGAGTATGTTTATAATAAATGTGTATATGGCCTAGAGATCAAAATGTTCGCCAAATCGTTATGAAATTATTGGATCAGAATCTGAACGACGAAATTTTGTTCTGCAACGAGAATGATGTTTCGTCGTTCGACAACTAGATTCCAAAATCAGAGCTTGCGACGGGCTCGAAGATATTCGAGGGATAATTATACGACGAGAGCGCATGAAAAAGTTTTGTGAAAAATCGAAGGAAGAAAAAAGGGAGATGAGTTGACTAAGGGCGCTGTGACGATGTAACAATTTAAATGATGACGGTACGATTATAACGATTCTTGTCTTAGAGTCTATAAAGTAGAAAAAATCCCAATAATAAACGGTGAGATCGTAGTTACCGCTATTTGACTTCATGTTCGACTACGTAAAAATTGCGTGTACCTGCCTTTCTTTTTCTCACGTGTCGGAGAATTTATTTGCCAACCTTATTTCCTTTCTATCCAAAAAAACAAAACCTACTTTTCAAAATATGTATACGAAAAGTAATTTCACTCGTTATTCAATAAGTGAAAGTACAAAAATACAGAAAGTTCTTTTGATAAATGAATTTGTTGGAAGAAGTTTGTTTTTCGATGAGGGGTCGCGTTGGAAAATTCTTTTCGAGCTTTTCGTTGCAGTACACACAATGTGGGTCGCTGCGAGAATTGACTTTTTGTGGACGCCGAGGGTATATATAAGGAGCTACGTTTTTCAGGCAACATCGCGATAAATTTTCAAGCGGCTGTAAGGTCTCGTAGCTCTGTGTGCATTAGGAGTGCGAGAGAGAGAGAGAGAGAGAGAAAAGAAACATTCACGTCACTGGCGAGCGAGCGAGGGTAAGTCGAACGACGATGGCGTGTCTGACTTGTTACAGCCTGGTACTACTTCCCCTCGGAGCACTCTTACATACATAGGCGTACATAGACATACGATACGCGCTCTCGTCTTGCCGATTTCTCAAATTCTATCCCCATCTCTACGTCACCAATTTATTTATACAACAAAACAACGCAATATTGAAAAAAGAAAATTACAAAATGTTTTCCTTAATCCTCTAAAAATATGTCGAATAAATTATTTCATTCGTAAAGTTTTATACAGATGGAAAAAAATTGAAAATGAACGATAAATATTTATTTGTAGCTTTAAAGTATTTTTAAATTGTTTAAAAATTGTATTTTTTTCGAGGATAAAATGAATCTTTTCGAGCTAGAAAGTTGTATAGGTGCGTAGGCGAGTCAGCTACCTCCGGGGAGTATGGTATTATTGCCTCGATTACGGAAGCAGAACTTAAATTGAGTAAGCCAAGAATAAGGGAGAAAAAGAAGAAGGTTCGTGAATGGAAGAGTGGGGAAGATGGTGGGCATGGCGAGCGCAGTGGCTGAGAGACGAAGGGTTCTTGTTATTGTCGCATTACGGCAAAAGCTGCGCCCGTGAGAGCTAGGAGAGACTTCGAAAATCATAAACAGAGGGACGCAAGAGAGGATAAACAGGAGAGCAAAGAGACGAATTCGCTGTCGCGTCGAGAATTTTCGCCTCGTGAAAAACCGAATAAATATTGAAGAATGACCGACGAGGATGAGGCAAAAGTGAGTATATATATCCTACAACGTATCCGAAAGAAATTTTGAAATTTGTGAAAATTTATGCGACGACGGTGATCGAGAAATGATTTGGGACTGCGAACGAGATCCACGCCATTTTTCGTTGACGTTTAGCTGGACGACGACGAGTCTCGAGATCGCGATTTTAGCTCGAAAATAAAATCGACCAGATACACGCGACACGTGTCACAAAACTATAAAGATAAATTCGTCGAAAAGTGGTACGAGCTCCGTATGAGATTCTTGACGTTTCGCCGTGCACAGACGTTGATTTTTCCGCACAAGAATAATATAAAAATGTATGTATAAGAAATCGAGCGTGCAGCGGCATTAAAAGTTGCTTCGTGAATGCTCTGTTTCCCTCTCGCTCTTATTGTTTCGTCCATACGCGTGCGAGACACCGTGTAAAAATTCAAAGAAGGAACGGTGACGATGAGTCGGATGATCGTCCGGCGGATAAGACGCTCGCGACACGCAAACCCATTCCCGGACCCCGTTCACACCCGTGATCCTTGGTAAAATAGACCACGATAAAATAAGGAGTGAAAAAAGGCATAGTCGACCTGTGAAACGCTAATTTATCTGCTCAATTTAATGGCACAGGGATAAAACGTTTCCGGACTTTGTAAACTTTTATCGCTCTATTTGCTTTCTTTCATGTTACTCTCCTTTTATTCAAGCGAATGAAAAAATTTATTTCGTGACGCGTCACGGAAGTCTACGAGCTACGAGTGCGTGTATAGAAGTAGCGTAAAAGAAATTTTTCCTGATTTAATGGACGTAATGGACGAATCATTTATTCGCCAATTTTTGTCGCAAATATAAAAAATGGTGAATAAAAGATTCGTCTATTTAATGGCCAGTATAATAGATTGTAAAGATACATACATTGACACGATTCTTATGCCATTCGCTTTTTGTCTCTTCAAAAATCTTCAAAGATCACTAATAATAAAATTGATTTGATCAAGACTAAGGAAATAAATCGTCAATTATTAAAATTTTCTTGATACAAAGTAGACCTAGTGTGGACATTTTTTTAAAGAACTATTTAGTAAAAAAAATTAAATTCAAAGAGCCTGAAAAATTATTTTTTGTTCAGTTTTTTACTATAAAATTTCCATTTACGCTCGAAATAATTAGTATTTCCATTATATATGGAACAATTTCTTGAAAGAATAAAAAACTCTTGAAATTAAGAGAGATTATTTCTACAAAGGAAAACGCAGATACAACATGTATATATGTGTTTCAAGTTACTCATAAAAGTGAATAACTCATTTGCAGACAAAACACGAGTTGCAACGTGCGTGCCAAAATTCATTATTGCGCACATTGTTTAACCGACTGCTTCGTGGCAAGTTCATTCATCTTAATGAATAAAAATACACGTTTTAGGTATGTAAAATATGACATTCTCAGATTTACAACGTACTTGCCTTTGTTTTTACAACAAAGGCAAGTATTTTTTTCTGTTACAATGTTGATCTTTTCGAGAAATAAGTATTGTATCAATTTTTACGGGAGCATGGGAGTTTCGAAACTTCATTTTCATACTGGCCGGATGTACATGACGTCTCGAGTCATGTGTGTGCTTATAGACATATGAGGATTTCGTGCGAGTTTCGTGGTTAGAATATATTCTCGAGGCGTTGATAGTCGGTACCAGACACGAGATACGTTTAGATTCGTCTGCCCCTTCCGAAAATCCCCTCACGTGCTTTTCAACCCTTTCGACTCCCTCCAGTCTGAATCTCACCTCTCGCAATCACACCAAAGTCCGACAATCTCACCTCGGGCTGCGTGTCTGCAGTGACTCGCGACGATCCATCCGGTCGCGTCGCGAGACCAAAATTCTCAAACTTGATTTTCACTTTTTTTTTTAATTTTTCAAATTCAACTCCATTCTCCACATACATGCTCAACTCGATTCGCGAAAAATGTTCGTCCAAGGGCCGAGAGGTCTTTATAACGCTTCGGACAACTCCGACGAGGCTAGTGACGATGATGAGCTATGTGGCGACGTCCTTCAGGTTTTTATCATAATCTTGTACCCTGTGAGAAAAGTATGGTATACATTAATTACTATAAAATGACCATTATACTGATCTTTGTAGAAATGTATTTTTGGATCTTGAAATTGGTCATCGTCAGAAATGATGTTAAATTTTGAAATTATAACTTATCACTTTATAGTGACAACTATACTATATGTATATGTATAGTATAGTGTTCGGTTTATAGTTATAGCGTGTATATTACAGTAACAGAAATGACAATTATTTTTCATAGTTATGATCAATATAGTCACTTTATGGTGACAACTACATAGTGACAATAATAAATTATTGATGATATAGAACAAAAAATATTTTTACTTCCTGGAAATTTTAATTAGTCCTCAGCATTAGATTTTGACGTATCCTTAATCAGGACTCAAAATCTTTAAAGTTCTAAAATAATTAGTGCGGTTGTCACTTTTTAATAAACTGCACTACCATGATTTCTCTACGGGTACCAAATATGTTTTTTTTGTGCAAGTAAAAAAATGCAAAAAATGATATCGCGAGAATTTGAGATGCAACAATTTCGACAGAAACGGCGGGAAGAATGCGAGCGGAAGGCGCGAAGGGGGGAGATGGACCCGAGGCTGGAGTTCGCGTTCCAGCTGCTCGTGGACGCGACCGGTTTGCCACGTCACGAGGTAATGGACCACGTATTCGAGGGTGGAATGCTCGACGAGATAAATCAGTTATTTCTGCCTCATATGAGAGCGACCCTCCTCTGGTACTACCAGGCCGTCGAGGAGCCCGAGCCTCAGCGTTCCACCGAGACGGTATGAAATACGCTATCCGCGCACCTTTTTTTTCTCTCATTTGTCCCTCGTCTTCCTCCTATCATCAATCATTCCAATATCGTTTACTCCTCTCTTATGCAATCCTGCCGACTGCGACTGACGTGAAAAAGGATTGACATAACTGATGATACTAATGCGATTGCATTCGAGAAATACAGTCCCAAACAAAAATTTATATTCATACTTTTATCTAGTACGTTTTAGAAAAATTTTCATATTAATGATAGTTGTCTCGTCAACGTTTAGAATTTACAAACGTTTCGTAGAAACTACGCGTGAAAATGTTTATATACACGCTCGAAATATCTTTGTTTTAATATATAAAAACTGTAATTATTTATTCAATATTTTTAAATCATTTTTCTTTGTAACGTTATTATGTTGATAAAAATTTATAGAATTGAATTACAAGACCTGTTTTTAAATATGCTTAAATAATCTTTTCGTAATATAACTTATTTGTAAGAATTTTATTTCGAGTAAATTATTTTGTTCTTATTTGCCTTCCTGTCGAAGGATTTAAAAGATGAACCTCGTTCAGAACGTAATAACGATAAAAATCGCAAACTGATTCCGCGAAGGGTCCAGCTGCGAAAGGAGGTGGCTCGAGGGTGGCCCAGAGCACGAACGCACCGAAGGTCAAGGAACCAAAAGAGCCGAAGGAGCCGCCGAAGAAGAAACTTTTTCTGACCGACGGCTGGCAGGTTCCTTGCACCGGAATTTGCATTTACATGTTTCGGCAAGTTAATATATACAGTATAATTTATACAAAAAACTTTATTACGTATATTGCGAGAAACAAAAAACAACAACGTTAATTGCTGTCTTTTTGTGTGAAAAATGAAAATGTAACGAGATATTTTTGTTGCGAGCAGAATCAACACGTCGAAGCAACTGCCCGAGGAGGGCTTTCATCGAGATCTCTACACGGGTGTTATAGATACGGCCAAAGTGGGTGTTATAGCCTCGATCCAGAGGATCGTCGAGCAAGTTTTTATGGACGCGCTGGCGCACCCGGGAACGGAGGACGAGGATGATTGTCCGATGATAAAGAGCCTGCTCTTGCCAGGACTGAGATCCTTCTGCAGCGCTCTCAAAGGTAAAGCTTCTTTTTCCGGCCAATCGTCAATAACGAGGAATTTACATTTACCATTTATCCGATCCTTATCTTAGCGATGAGTTTTTCATTCTCATTTTTTTTCAGTCGATCTTTCGCTTCATCCTTGTTTATTTTTTGTCATTTTTAACACGCCTTCTCTCGCATCAATGTATACAAACAAACAGTAAAATATATTGAGTAAATATAGAAAATTTGATATTTTTTTTATACAATAATTATTTATTATTTTTTGTTTCCAACTAAAAAAATGACAGTGTGCGAGATGGTGGCGAACGAGGGCAGCATTTTTGACGACGGTGACTCAATGATGGACGAAGTAAATAATTTTGAAGACGCAAAAGCCTTGATCGGCAGGGATGGAATCGTAGAAAAGATCGAGAATCGCGTCAAGGTTTGGATAAAAAAGTTGAAGGATTTCATACTGGAGAGTAAACAGGTCAGACGAGAAAACGACAACTCGGGCCCTCAGCAGGAGTTGGAATATTGGAAGAGACGAGGCGCGCAGTTCAGTCAACTGGCCACCAGACTCCAGGCACGAAAATGGCAGAGTGTATCGATCGAACAATTGATCTTTCATTCTATTGATACCTCTGAAATGATTTTTAGAGCCACGAGGTCCGAATGTCACTTTTGTGCCTGCAAGTGTCGCGCTCGAAATTGATAAAGGATTGGGTCGACGCCGAGGACGAGGTGACTTATTGCTACAACGAGGCCAAGGACAACGCGAAATTCATTCAAGCGTTGGAAAAGTGCTGTCACTGTCTCTATCTCGACGATCCCGTAATTTGCCATATTCACGAAAACTTTATCGAATAATTAGTTTTTCACTTCGGCCTTGATTTTTATTCAGATTAAAATGCGAGATTCCTTGGTATCGCTCCTGCAAACGGTGCGATTGATCTACAGCGTTTCTCGTTATTACAACACTTCGGAGAGGACCTCGTCTCTGATGGTCAAAATAACAAATCAGATGATCGTCGCCTGTCGCGATTACGTTACGAAGAGAGGACGCGAAACCGTTTGGGACCTCGACAGAGTCGCTGCGAGGTCCAGACTCAAGCATTGCCTGAGACTCAACAAGTGAGATAACGAATCAAAAATTAGTTCAGGAATTTTTTTAGAATCATAAATTATTTTTGAAGGTATTTATTATAATTTATTTGATAATTTAATTCATCTTTTCTCGCAGAGCTTACAGAGAAACTTACAGACTCGTCCGGTGCTCGCCCGCTGTGACCGAGCAAGAATTTTCGTTCTCCGAGACTCACGTCTTCGGCAGGTTCGACTCATTCTGCGCGAGAATACGAAAAATCCTGACAATGTTCGACCTAATCGACGATTATCAGAAATTGTTCGAAAGGCGGATGGAAGGACTTTTACTGGGTGAAGGTAATCTTTTTTGTTTCACTTTTTTTCCCGTAGAAATTATATTAAATTTATGTTCTGACTTGATTCTCTGATTGTGGAAAAAAAATGGGTTCAGCACTTGAGGAAGCAACCAAGACTTTCCAGGAAGCGAAAAAAATAGCAACGAGCAAAACGTACGATTATCTCGATCCCAGAAATGTGGAATTTGACAAGGATTACGACGTCTTCATGACGAAGATGGACGCTCTCAAAGAGAGCATTGGCGGAATCATCGAAAAAAATTATGCCGACGTATGGGAAACTCCTCAAGGAATAAGATTTCTCACTCGTTTCGAAAAGGTGAAAATTTGCATTCCTGACAAAATCCGTCCACATTGAATCATAATTTATGATAAAATTCTACAACAGGTCAGCGAGAAAATTCCGTTGACCAAATTGAATGAAAAATATCAATTGGTGGTGAAATATTGTGACAAAGAAGTGGAAAGGACTCTGAAACTTTTCAAGAAGCAGAAGGAAGACCCTCCACTGCCCAGACACATGCCACCGATCGCCGGAAGATTGACCTGGGCGCACTCTTTGAAGTAATTTCCACATTAGTCCGATTTTACACACAAATAAATTCAAAATATTAATTTTTTCGTATCAAAAACATTTGACAGGGTCCACCTGGACGAATTGTCAGCTTCCGTCTGCACTCATCCAATCTTGAAGACTTTGCCGTTGACAGCTGATCTCGTGCGTCGATACAATCACGCGATCGCCGTTTTGCAGCAATATCAGGCAGACATCGCCGAAGTTTGGACACACCAAAATTCCTGGGTCATAGAGGACTGTCTCAAAAAGTAAAAAAATGATTCTGCATTTTTCGATTATTCTTTTACACTTTGCAGTTACGTGTCAAGATAAATATCTGGAATTTCCAGGCCTCTTTTGTCCGTGGATCGAGACACGAGCAGAATAAAAGTGAATTTAGAAGGGAGAATAATTCTTTTGCTCCGGGAAGCCGACTGCCTGGCAAAGTTGAAGCTTCAGGTCCCGATAGTCGCTCTGACAATTCTTGTCAAGCGCGATCACTTCACGCTCGTTAACGATTCCCTCCAGCTCGTGATCGAGGAATTCGTTTCGACGGCCCGGCGAGTCAAGCTCGAAGTCCGGCCGCTCCTGCTTCCGCATCTCGTCCGAGTCTCCTCGCTGCTGACGCCGGCCCTCGAGCGATTGACCTGGACGTCACCGGAGTGGCGAGACTTCTGCCAAACGACGAGGGACGAGATTAAAACTTTCGACGTTCTGATAACGAGGGTGCACGACGTTTATGCAAACAGAATTCTCCAGGTTCTCGCGAGCATGCAGAAAACCACTCTGCACGCTCTGCCCGAGGAAGAGCCCTGGGGAATCGACGAGTTTGTCGAAAAAACGGAGGAGGCCTGTAGACTCGCGGCTGTTGACTTGCACCGGAGAAGCCTCATGGTCGAAGAAGCCGTCGAGGAAGTTTTGCAGCTCGTTAAAAACGCTGCGGCTTGTTTTAAGACCAATCACGAAACTGATCAATTCGATTTGGCCAACAGCGAAGGCGAGCTCTATATTTATTGATTATATTTGACCCCTTACATTTATAATTATAGAATAAACATTTTTGTAATTCAAGAATCGAAATTGCGATAAAGTATTAAGAGTTTAATAAATTATTAATATAATCTTGGTTTTGAAAATATATTCTTTTTTAGGTAAGTTTGTGAAATTTTCTATAAAAGAATTTGAATTTTTATTTAAATTTTTTAAGGAATAATTTTTTTTTAAGGTGGCGAAGACGAAGCTGCGCAACAGCAACAGGACTGGACCGCGGTCTGGGCCTGCTTCGACGATCCTCACCAATTGCTCACCACTTCGGGAGGCGGACTTTCCAAAAATATGCAGGAAATGGTCCGCAATGCAGTTTCGGAGATGAGAAGATATTACTCGCGAAAGGTCGTCGACGTGCTCATCAAAGTGACGAGAAGCTCGCTGGATGCGATCAGAAAAAGATTCGTTCGAGAGAGCGATCCCGGTGAGTCGAATTCATTTTTAAAAATTATTTTAAAAAAGTATTACTTTAAATAAACGTTATCTACTTTCAGACGAACGTCCACTTCCGGTGTTTCTCATCCAGGCAACCCTGATGATTCCTTCGGTGGTTGTAAAACCGAGTCTCGAAGAAGTTCAGGACGCTCTGACGGCCGCGGGCAAGGCGATCGCCGGAGTCTCGAAAGGAGTCGCACAGTGGAACGCGGGAAGCAAGGTAAAAAAAATCATTTTTTCGCCAATACCATCGAACTGATGATGAAAATATATCTTGGGAAGAACACCTGGCGCGGAGTTCCGTGGGCGCCAAAAAAGAATCTTCTGGACGTCGTCAT
Organism: Cremastinae sp. A BG-2022a; assembly: GCA_030522545.1. NCBI lineage: Eukaryota > Metazoa > Arthropoda > Insecta > Hymenoptera > Ichneumonidae > Cremastinae sp. A BG-2022a. The sequence continues at coordinate 113,977 of JAPYYW010000027.1, read as the reverse complement.
GAGGGCTCAGATAAACGCGGACCGTCAGCACAGCAACGGCGAGCCGGAGGACGCGAAAACTCGAAGACGGCGAATGTACAAGATCGTCTCGGAGGAGAAACCAATATTTCCCATTCAACAAAGAAATTTTCACACAATGGTAATGGAAAATAAAGAAGTTGCAAAAGTCCTGTCGATGCTGAGTTCCTGCACTCAAGAGTTGCGTCAGGTAATTTAAAAAATGTTTACGAGCGAAAATAATTTGTAAGTAGAAAAAGTCAAAAGTAATTTCGTTGTGCATCAGGATCTCGCGGACTTCATGGATCGCTGGAAACCGTACAAATTTTTGTGGAAGAACGAGCGCAGCGTTCGCGAGCTGTTGCTAATTTCGCTGACAGAGTTCGAGAACACGCTGCGAAAGCACGGGGAGCTCGAGGACCGTCTCTCGACGGAGCCGGATATGATACTCTTCGCGAACTCGATAGCCCTGTCGACGGAGAAACTGAAGTACGGCCTCTACACGGAGATCAAGGGCGCGACGCACAAAATCGGTCAGGCGATGAAGAAAAAGTATCGCCGGGAGATGGAGTACGTTTACGCGGTTATGAACGAGATGGAGAGGAAGCTGGACCGTCAGATTCGCGACCTGGACGACGTGAGACTGATAATGGACACGCTGAAAAAAATTCGAGAGCAGGAGGTCGACATGGAGCTCAGGATCGACCCGATCGAGGAGGCTTTCAACATCGTCACGCGATACGAGGTCCAGGTCGACCGGGAGTGTCTCGAGCAGGTTGACAATCTGAGGTACACCTGGCAACAGCTGCTCGGCCGGGCGCAGGACAGTCATGTTCTCCTGCTTACCCTCCAGCCACAATTCGAGGAGGAGCTGAGAAACAATCTCGAAAAATTCCGGAGCGACAACGAGGCTTACTGCGAGGAATACAGACTCACCGGGCCGATGCAGCCTGGCTTGACACCCAGGGAAGCTTCCGATCGGCAGATTCTCTTCCAAAATCGATTCGACGGCATGTGGAGAAAATTGCAAACTTATCAGAGCGGCGAGGAACTTTTCGGCCTCCCGACCACCGACTACCCGGAACTATCTCAGATACGCAAGGAACTCAACCTGTTGCAAAAACTGTACAAACTCTACAACGACGTGATCGACAGGGTTAGCAGTTACTACGACATCCCTTGGGGCGAGGTAATCCAATATTATTATTATTTATAATTGAGTATAATAACAAAAGAGAGAGAGAGAGAGAGAGAGAGAGAGAGAGAGAGAGAGAGAGAGAGAGAGAGAGAGAGAGAGAGAGAGAGAGAGAGAGATAAAAATAGCAATAAATTTCATGAAATTTCTTAAAAAGGTAAACATCGAGGAGATCAACAACGAATTGATGGAGTTTCAAAATCGGTGTCGAAAATTGCCAAAGGGCCTGAAAGAGTGGCCAGCGTTTTTCGCTCTAAAGAAGACAATCGACGATTTCAACGACATGTGCCCGCTGCTGGAGTTGATGGCGAACAAAGCGATGAAACCGCGACACTGGCAGAGAATCGTCGAAGTGACCGGCTACACGTTCGACCTCGAGAGCGAAGGGTTTTGCCTGAAGAATATACTGGAGGCTCCTCTGCTCAAGTACAAGGAAGACATCGAGGACATCTGCATCTCGGCGATGAAGGAAAAGGACATCGAGGCGAAATTGCGTCAAGTCGTGAACGAGTGGACTTCTCACGAGTTGACATTCATGACGTTCAACAATCGGGGCGAATTGTTGCTCAGAGGTGACACAACGGCGGAAACGATTGGGCAGCTCGAGGACAGTCTCATGATACTTGGATCACTCATGAGCAATCGCTACAATGCGCCATTTCGCAAGCAAATTCAGCAGTGGCTCTCGGATCTCTCGAACACGAATGAAATATTGGAGCGATGGCTTCTCGTTCAAAATATGTGGGTTTACCTCGAGGCTGTCTTCGTTGGTGGCGACATTGCCAAGCAGCTGCCAAAGGAGGCCAAAAGGTTCAGCAAAATTGACAAGAGCTGGCAGAAAATCATGCAGAGGGCTCACGAAACCCCTGGAGTCGTTCCTTGCTGCGTTGGTGACGATCTCCTGAAACAGCTGTTGCCTCATCTTCAGGAACAATTGGAACTTTGCCAAAAATCTCTGAGCGGGTATGTATTGTTTTGCTTTTCATTCTCCAATAATCCCTATATAGGGAAAAGGATTATTATTTTTAAACTTTGTTTAAAAGAAAAAAAAGGATAAAACGCGAAACTATAAAATATTCGTATGCGTCATATAATCATATTTATTCTGATTAGACCCTAAATCCTACTTAATATATATTATCATTTACAGATATTTGGAAAAGAAAAGAATGATGTTTCCAAGATTTTTCTTCGTATCTGATCCTGCTCTACTGGAAATTCTCGGACAAGCTTCCGATTCTCATACGATACAAAATCATCTTCTGTCGATTTTCGACAACACGAGATACGTCAAATTTCATGACATCGAGTACAACAAAATGATGGCGATCGTCTCGTCGGAGGGTGAAACTATCGTCGTGAGTATCTCAAAGTTCATCCTGATTTTTTTGTTTTTAGTCGTGTGATTTTTTACTATTTTGAATATATTCTTCTAGGTGTAGGTACTTATTTTGATGAAACGAAGAGAAATTTTTTAAAAAAGTGTTTACATTATAAATTTATGTTTGATTTAAACGCGTTAAAAAATTGCAGCTCGAGAGAGCAGTTCGTGCGGAGGGCTCCGTGGAAACCTGGTTGATGCAATTGCTCCAAACATCGCAGCAGTCGCTCCACGCAATAATTCGCCAGTCGCACACGATGATAAATGACCAGAACTTCAACCTGCTCGGTTTTCTCGACAAGATGCCTGCTCAGGTCGGGATCTTGGGGATTCAGATGATCTGGACGAGAGACGCCGAGTTGGCGCTGATGCAGGCCCGAGCCGACAAAAAAATAATGGGCGAGACCAACAATCGTTTTCTCGAGCTACTGAACACTCTCATCGACCAGACGACCAGAGACCTGGCAAAGATCGACCGAACAAAGTTCGAGACTCTAATTACAATTCACGTCCATCAACGAGATATTTTTGATATTCTCGTGAGTATTTCGAGCATTTTGTTTCTCGATTTTCTGAATTAGTACATTCACTATTTTTTCTTTCGAAAATATGATTTTAGAAAAATTAAAATGTACTCTTTTCTAAAAATTATTAGAGTAGAGTACAGGAAAAAGGTCTTAAATCATTTTACTAATATTTTATTATTTTACTAATAAATTACTAACTTAAAAAAAAACTTAGAAACATTTCTTTTGAACCAGTGTCGTTTGAACGTTCGAACAGTTTCGGACTTTGAGTGGTTGAAGCAGTGTCGATTTTACTTCAAAGAGGATCTGGACAAAACGACGATCTCGATAACCGACGTGCAGTTCACTTATCAGAACGAGTATCTCGGGTGCACCGAGCGTTTGGTGATAACGCCACTGACGGACAGATGTTACATAACGCTGGCCCAGGCATTGTCCATGTCAATGGGTGGTTCGCCCTGCGGGCCAGCCGGAACCGGAAAGACGGAGACGGTGAAGGACATGGGAAAGACCTTGGCCAAGTACGTGGTCGTTTTCAACTGCTCGGACCAGATGGACTACCGGGGCCTCGGGAGAATTTACAAGGGCCTCGCCCAGAGCGGCTCATGGGGCTGTTTCGACGAGTTCAACAGAATCGAACTTCCGGTCCTGTCGGTCGCGGCTCAGCAAGTCGCCGTCGTCCTTGCCGCGAAGAAGGAGAAGAAGAAGCAGTTCGTCTTCACGGACGGCGATCAGATCGAGATGTGTCCCGAACTCGGTATTTTCATCACCATGAATCCCGGATACGCCGGTAGAAAGGAACTTCCGGAAAACTTGAAAATTCAATTTCGCACGGTCGCCATGATGGTGCCCGATCGACAAATCATTATAAGGGTTAAACTGGCGAGCTGCGGTTTTCTCGAGAACATCACGCTCGCTCGAAAATTTTACACCCTCTACAAACTGTGCGAAGAACAACTGACGAAGCAAGTCCACTACGATTTCGGGCTCAGAAATATTCTCTCCGTTCTGAGAACTCTTGGAGCCTCGAAAAGAGTCAATTCCAAGGACTCCGAGAGCACGATCGTCATGAGAGTTCTCAGGGACATGAACTTGTCCAAACTAATAGGTAAATTTATTTTTAATTTCATTTTAAAAATGAAAAAAAGTTATCGTGCTACAGTAATGTTTCATTTCCACATTTCAGACGAAGACGAGCCACTGTTTATATCACTCGTGGCTGATTTATTTCCGAATCAGGCTCTCGAAAAAACCTCCTACCCCGATTTAGAAGCAGCCATCGATCAACAAGTCCAGGAAGCGGGCCTGGTCTATCATCCTCCCTGGGTTTTGAAATTGATTCAGTTGTACGAGACTCAGAGAGTCCGACATGGAATAATGACTCTGGGACCAACGGGGGCTGGCAAAACGACTTGCATCCACGTTCTGATGAAAGCTTTGACGCAATGTGGCGATTATCATCGGTACGATTGCAACATATTTTAATACAATATTTATTTCGAAAAAATCGATAATATTTTGAGACATAAATTAAGGAAAAAAAATTAAAAAATACGAGTAAAAAAAATATATTCGCGAATATTCAAAAGTGCCATACCACAGACACCAAAAATTTATTTCGCTCGATTTTTGTGAACAGCGAGATGCGAATGAATCCAAAAAGCATCACGGCAGCTCAGATGTTCGGACGCTTGGACGTAGCGACGAACGACTGGACCGACGGAATATTCTCAGCTCTGTGGAGAAAAACGTTGAAGCTCAAACCGGAAGAGCACGTCTGGCTGGTACTGGACGGCCCGGTCGACAGTATTTGGATCGAAAATCTGAATTCCGTCCTCGACGATAACAGAACATTGACCCTAGCTAACGGAGATCGTCTCGCGATGGCGCCGACGTGCAAGATTATTTTCGAGCCTCACAACATCGACAACGCGAGCCCCGCCACGGTTTCCCGCAACGGGATGGTCTACATGAGCTCTTCCGGTCTCGATTGGAAACCGGTAGTCACCGCGTGGCTGAAAACTCGAACTCCCCTCGAGCAGGAAGTTCTCGAGCAAGCTTTTGACGAATCTTTCGCTCAGGTGCGGAAAAATAAATATTATACCACGTTTAAAAAGCATCAGTGACAAATTATAGTATCAAGAAAAAAATTTCACGTGACTAAATATTATTACGAAGAAAAATCAAACAAACCATAAAAAATATTCGAAATTCTTTTAAAAAATTTCATTTAGGATATATTTTTTATTTTTTTCGAAACGATTTTTCAGATTTATAGTTGGAGCACTCAAACTCTGGTCCTCGCAATAAAAGTTCTGCAGTGCAACGTGATTCGACAAATGCTGTGTCTTCTTGAGGGCCTAGTACCGCCGGAGGTTCCTTTGGAGGAGGTCGAGGACGAGGACGACCTCGAGCGAGACAAGCCCCAGCCGATGACCGCGGAGCATTTGAAACGGTTGTACGTGTTCGCCCTCGTCTGGGGAATCGGGGCTCTCCTCGAGACCGCGGATCGGTCCAAGTATGACGAGTACATCCGTACGAATTTTGAGAGTCTCGATCTGCCGATCTCGGACAAATACCCGGAGGCGAAGGTTTTTGATTTCACGGTTAACGATAAGGGAAAATGGGACACTTGGACGACGATGGTGACGAATTACATGTATCCGGATTACTCGACGCCGGATTACAACAGCATTCTCGTACCGATCGTCGACAATGTTAGAATTCAGTATTTAATCGACTTGATCGGACGCCAGGATCGCGCAGTTTTACTCATCGGGGAACAAGGATCTGCGAAGACGATCATGATGAAGTCTTACATGAAGAAAACAAACCCTGACACAACCCTGGGGCGTTCCTTCAATTTCAGCTCCGCGACGACCCCGTATCAGTTTCAGAAAACGATAGAGAGCTACGTCGAAAAACGTCTGGGAACGACCTTCGGTCCTCCCGGGGGAAAGAAAATGCTCGTGTTCATCGACGACATAAATCTGCCTCAGATCAACGAATGGGGCGATCAGATAACGAACGAGATCGTGCGACAGACAATGGACATGAAAGGGTTCTACTCTCTCGAGAAACCTGGGGAATTCACGACAGTTGTAGATGTCACGTTCCTGGGTGCCATGGGCCAACCCGGTGGCGGAAGGAACGACATTCCCTCGAGACTGAAACGACAATTCTGCATCTTCAATTGCACCCTTCCCAATGACGCGTCAGTTGACAAAATATTCAGCGTTCTCGGCGAAGGACATTACAACACCAAGAGAGGCTTCTCCCAGGAGATCAGGAGTCTGGTTAAAAAAATGGTTCCACTTACGAGAATTCTTTGGCAACGAACAAGGGCGAAACTTCTCCCAACGCCGGCCAAGTTTCATTACGTTTTCAGTCTTCGGGACTTGTCGAGAATTTGGCAAGGCATGGTTGGGACCCTGTCCACCGTTATCGAGAAAGAAAACTCTCTCATGTTGCTCTGGAAACACGAGTGTTCCAGGGTTTTCAGTGACAGGCTCACTCTTCAGACGGACAAGACTTGGTTCGACAATGAACTCGTCAACGCCGTCAAGGAGACTCTCGGAAATTCTTACGTTGAGATGATCAAGGATGACCCTGCCTTCGTAGATTTTATGAGGTAAAAGATGGATAAAGATAATCAGAGCAAGAATATTAACCTGATATTTTATAAATAAGATTATACTTGTGTCAAAAATTGGACACATTTTACGATATTTTTTTAAAAAACATTCAATAGCTGTTCAATATTTTTTTGACAATTTTTGTAATGACTAGTATTCAAATAACTAAAAATTAATATTTTCCGGGTTATTTAATATGAATTCTAGGATTGCGCTCCGAATAATTACTATTTTCGTTATCTCTTAATATCGATAAAAAAAATTTTCGAGAAATTTGCTATTATCGCATTTTCAAGTTAGTCATTTGTCAAATTTTTTCAAATGTTCCGTTTCCGCTGCAATTTCGGAATAAAAAGTATATATAAAAATTGTTCTATTAAAACGACTAGTAAAAATTCCAATTCAATCCGTCGTCTATAGTTTCCGAGTTTCAAGGACACAAACATACGGAAGCTAAATTATTATCTAGTATAAGATTATTATTGGATTGATAAAAATTTGGCACAAAATGCCATAATGTTAAAAATCGCAACAATGACTAAAAAAAAAGGATTTCTTAGAGACGCACCGGAGCCAACCGGCGAAGAGGGCGAAGACGCAGACATGGAGTTGCCAAAAGTGTACGAGCCAGTGTACGACCATCAAATCCTGCGCGATCGTTTGGAGATGTTTTTGTCGCAGTTCAACGAGATGCAGAGAGGCGCCGGAATGGATCTCGTTTTTTTCCCAGACGCGATGTTGCACCTGGTGAAAATATCGCGAGTGATTCGACATCCCCGTGGAAACGTGATGCTCGTCGGAGTCGGAGGCTCGGGAAAGCAGAGTCTAACGAAGCTCTCTTCCTTCATAGCCGGATACAAAACTTTCCAAATAACACTGACGAGATCTTACAACGTTGCGAATTTTTTGGAGGACTTGAAATTTCTCTATCGCTCGTGCGGCGGCCAGGGTAAAGGGACGACTTTCATTTTCACCGACCTGGACATAAAGGAGGAGGGATTTTTGGAGTATCTGAACAATATTCTCAGTTCTGGAGTCATAAGTAATCTGTTCACTCGGGACGAGCAGGCGGAAATCATTTCCGAGCTGACACCAATCATGAAGAGGGAAAATCCCAAGAGGACTCTGAACAACGAGCTGGTTATGGAATATTTCCTTCAGAGGACCTGTCAGAATCTTCACGTGGTCTTTTGCTTCTCTCCGGTCGGCGAAAAGTTTCGAAACCGGGCGCAACGTTTTCCTGCCCTGATTTCCGGTTGCACGATCGACTGGTTTCAACCCTGGCCCCGGGACGCTCTGGTTCTCGTCGCGGAGCACTTTCTGCACGAATTCGAGATCGCGTGCACTTCGGAGGTGAAGAACCACCTGGTGAACGCTCTGGGTTCGATCCAAGACGTTGTCGCTGAGACCTCCGCCGAATATTTTCAGCGGTTCCGACGAGCGACCCACGTCACGCCCAAGTCTTATCTCAACTTCATCGGCGGTTACAAGAACATCTACAGGAACAAGCAGCACGAGCTGGGCGAGGGAGCGAAACGCATGGACACCGGATTGGCCAAGCTGGAGGAAGCTTCGATATCCGTCGAAATTCTGAAGAAAGATTTGGCGGAGATGGAGCAAGAGCTCGTGACAGCTTCGGAAAAGGCAGAAACAGTCTTGCTCGAAGTGACAGAGCGAGCCATGCAGGCGGAGACATTTAAAAATCAGGTCCAAAAAGTGAAAGAGAAGGCGGAAGTTCTGGTGGGCTGTATCGCCGAGGAGAAGGCCGTCGCTGAGGAAAAGCTGGAAGCAGCGAAGCCAGCTCTGGAGGAAGCCGAGGCGGCCTTGAACACGATAAAACCGGCTCACATCGCGACCGTGCGAAAATTGGGAAGACCGCCCCACTTGATAATGAGAATAATGGACTGCGTCTTGATACTCTTCCAGCGAAAAATCGGCCCGGTCGTTCCGGACCCAACGGCCATGTGTCCAAAGCCTTCCTGGGGGGAGTCCCTTAAAATGATGGCCAGCACGACTTTCCTTCTCCAGTTGCAGAACTATCCGAAGGACATTATAAACAACGAGATGGTCGAACTTCTGCAGCCTTACTTCAAAATGGAGGATTACAATATGGAGACCGCGAGGAGGGTCTGCGGCGACGTCGCGGGCTTGCTGTCCTGGACGAAGGCGATGGCTTTCTTCCACTCCGTGAACAAGGAAGTCCTGCCGTTGAAGGCGAACCTGACTCTGCAGGAAGCCAGGCTGAAAGTCGCGATGGAGGATCTCGCCAACGCGGAGAGAGAACTCTCGGAGCGGGAAATGGCGCTTCAAGCGGTCAAGGAGCAATACGACGCGGCCGTTTCCGAAAAGCAAAGATTGACGGACGCGGCGAACGTCTGCCTGCGAAAAATGACCGCAGCGACTGCTCTGATAAACGGCCTCGGTGGCGAGAAAATTCGGTGGACTGAGCAGAGCGGCGAATTCAAGGTGCAACTGGGAAAATTGGTCGGTGACGTTTTGCTGGCGACTGGTTTCCTCTCTTACTGCGGTCCTTACAATCAGCACTTCAGATCTGGACTTGTAACAGCCTGGATGAACATCTTGACATCTCGAACAATTCCGTTCACCAAAGACCTCAACATCATAAACATGCTCGTGGATTCCGCAACCGTTTCGGAATGGACTCTTCAAGGATTACCGAACGACGAGCTCTCCGTCCAAAATGCTCTGATAGTCACGAAATCCTCGTCCTACCCGCTCCTGGTCGATCCCCAAAATCAAGGAAAAATGTGGATAAAGAATAAGGAGGGTTGCAACGAATTGCAAATAACGTCTCTGAATCACAAGTACTTCAGATCCCACTTGGAGGACAGTTTGTCCCTTGGGAGACCATTGCTCATAGAGGACGTTGCTGAAGAGCTTGACCCAGTCATTGACAACGTTTTGGAGAAGAATTTCATTAAATCCGGCTCGATAGAGAAGGTCATAGTCGGAGACAAAGAGTGCGACGTGATGCCTGGATTTATGCTCTATATAACGACGAAATTGCCGAATCCAGCGTACAGTCCTGAAATATCGGCAAAGACGTCGATAATTGACTTCACAGTCACGATGCAGGGTCTCGAGGATCAACTGCTGGGTCGAGTTATACTGATGGAAAAATCTGATCTCGAGGCCGAGCGCGTCGCCCTGTTCGAGTCTGTAATGACGAACCAGAGATCGATGAAAGAACTGGAGAGCACGCTGCTTCACCGACTGACCTCCTCGGAGGGATCTCTCGTCGACGACGAAGCACTCATCGGTGTTCTCCGCGAAACCAAATCAACCGCTGAATCTGTTAATGAAAAGCTCCAAGTTTCGGCTCTGACGGAAAAAAAGATAACGATTGCCAGGGAGGAATTTCGCGCGGTTGCGGGACGAGGCTCCATTCTCTACTTTCTCATTGTCGAGATGAGCAACGTCAACGCGATGTATCAAAATTCTTTGAAGCAATTTTTGACGATATTCGACAACTCGATAACCAAGTCGACAAAGAGTAACATTACGAGCGAGAGAATTGAAATTATTCTCAATCACCTGACTTACGAAGTTTGGGGATTCACTCTGAGGAGTCTGTACGAGAGGCACAAGTCCCTTTTCACTCTGATGCTAGCCATGAAAATCGATTGCCATCGCGGTTTGATATCCCATACGGAATTCATGGCGTTCATAAAGGGCGGAGCTTCGCTCGATCTCAACGCGGTGGCTCCAAAACCCTTCAGATGGATTCTGGACATAACTTGGTTGAATCTCGTCGAGATAAGCAAGTTGGAGGTTTTCAGCGAAGTTCTTACGAAAATCGAATTTAGCGAGAGAGAATGGAGAAACTGGTACGAGAGGGAGAAACCCGAGGAGGAAGAACTGCCTTGCGGCTATCAGAAGAGCTTGGACGTTTTCAGAAAGCTTTTGCTCATAAGATCCTGGAGTCCGGACAGGACTCTGTCACAGGCGAAAAAGTACGTAATTGACTCGCTTGGCAAAGAATACGGAGAAGCAAAGATCTTGGATTTGGAAGCAACTTGGCTCGAATCCGAACCGAGGACGCCTCTTATTTGCATTCTCTCGATAGGATCCGATCCCAGTCCCCAGATCACTGCTCTGGCCAAACAAAAAGCGACGCGTGAGAACAAATAATAATTATACCTTATTTTTCAAAATATATAAAATAATAATTTATAGAAATATGCCTTGAAAAATAATTGTTTAGCTCTCAAGTCAGTATCGATGGGGCAAGGGCAGGAATTCCATGCTCGTCGAATGATCTCCGACGCGATGGGAACAGGATGTTGGGTTCTTTTGCAAAATATACACCTGTCATTGCCTTTCTGCACCGAAGCTATGGACGCTCTGGTGGAAACTGACAATATTCACGAGTCATTTCGACTCTGGATGACGACGGAAGTTCATGCACAATTTCCGATCGGACTTCTGCAGGTCCAGAAAAAAAAAATTGCATGCACATTCGGTTGTAACTTCGAGATACAAATGTTTCGTAATTTTTCTAGATGGCGATAAAGTTTACGAACGAGCCTCCTCAGGGGATTCGAGCCAGTTTGAAACGAACTTATCAGGGAGTGACTCAAGATGCATTGGACTACAGTACACAAGCCCAGTGGCCGCCCCTGCTGTACGCCGTCGCATTTTTGCACACGGTGGTTCAGGAAAGACGAAAATTCGGCCCTCTCGGATGGAACGTCCCATACGAGTTTAACCAGGCTGACTTTGCCGCCTCGGTTCAGTTCATTCAGAATCACTTGGATGACATGGACCCGAAAAAAGGGGTCTCTTGGCCAACAGTTTGTTACATGCTCGGAGAGGTCAGTTGAACGAAACAATAAGGTAAACGTCCCAATAGAATCGTACGGATTATTTTTCCTACTCAAACGTTCAAGTATTTATTTACTAGAAATATTATTTAAAAGTAACACATTGAATGAGTTTTGAATGACTAAAATATCAGATAATAGTTTAGATGTGAATTAGAAGCAGATTTTTTCGTTTGAATATTTTTTAAATAAATATAAAGTGAAAAAACCCTTAGCTGTTTATCTATTGGGACGTTTACTTTATAGTCTGTCTTTTTTCTTAAATGGATCGATAATTAATATTTCAGGTCCAATACGGAGGACGCGTTACCGATGATTTTGACAAGCGTTTACTCACGACTTTCACGCACGTCTGGTTCTGCGATGTCCTTCTGAGGCCAGGCTTCGAATTTTATCGCGGTTACCGCGTACCGCAAACGCGAAACATCCACGGTTACGTCGACTACATAAATAGTCTCCCAGCGAACGACACACCGGAAGTATTCGGCTTACACTCGAATGCCGACATCACTTATCAAATAAACACGGCAAAGGCGATTCTCGACACAATTCTGAACGTGCAACCGAAGGAGGGTGGTTCCCAGGGTGGCGAAACACGGGAGAGCGTCGTTTACAGGCTCGCCGACGACATGCTCGCCAAATTGCCGAAACAGTACAACTCTTTCGAAGTCAGGGACGCTCTGCAGAGGATGGGGGCTCTTCTGCCGATGAACATTTTTCTCAGGCAGGAGATCGACAGGCGAGCATTTTTCAACCGCTGCGAACACTTCTCAAGATGTCTTGGGAAAAAAAGTGGAACTTTAATCATTTTCGCATTGCAGTGATTCTAGATTGTTTCAATTTCAGAATTACTCGAGTTATTGGCGAGGTGCAGTCGACTTTGACGGACCTCAGGCTTGCCATAGACGGAACGATCGTCATGAGCCAGGGTCTCCGAAAATCCCTGGATGCAATGTACGATGCCAGGATACCGGAAAAATGGCAGAAAATCTCCTGGGAGTCAGCGACTCTCGGCTTTTGGTACACGGAGCTCTTGGAGAGGGACGGACAGTTCAGGCACTGGTGCAACAACGGTAGACCAAATGTTTTCTGGATGACGGGATTTTTCAATCCTCAGGGATTTCTCACGGCAATGAGACAGGTGAAAAAAAACAGTCAATTTTTTTTATCTAAAACAAAAACAGAGTATAATTAAGGAAATGAACATGTGAAAGTTGGACGGTGAAAAAAAAAGAACGTACTCGTTGATCTTAGGAAGTGACGAGAGCTCACAAAGGTTGGGCTCTGGACTCCGTAGTCCTGCAAAATCTTATAACCCGTCACAACAAAGAAGACATCAAGGAACAAGTGCAGGAAGGCGTATACGTGCACGGGCTGTTTCTGGAAGGAGCATCGCTTGACCGAAAGTCGTCAAAACTGGTCGAGAGCAAGCCGAAAGTTCTCTACGAACAGATGCCAGTTATTTATATTTATGCAATTAATACGACAGCTGGAAAAGATCCGAAATTGTATGAGTGCCCGATTTACAGAAAACCACAGAGGACCGATCAAAAATACGTCGGTTCCATTGACTTCGAAACCGACCACAATCCGCGCCATTGGACTTTACGCGGAGTTGCTCTCTTGTGTGATATTAAATAAGTTTATTTCTATTTTTATCATAACGGTAACACATGAATCAATTATAAATCCAAATAGAAAAATATTTATTAACTTTAAAAATGTAACGAAAATTTACAATATTCGTGACAGAAATAGTCATTCAAGTGTTCTGAATAAGAGTTAAATAAACAGAGGTAAGGTATCGGAATACATAGAAAATGGTTCTCCCCCGCATAATGAAACAAAAATCATAAAGAAATTCTCAAAACTAAAAAAAAAACTAAAAATATCACGGTATCGGGAATCACTTTATACCTATGAAAGGTTGACTGCTGCGTCCTTAGTTTAATAGTATCTTCATTGTAGAAACATTTCAAAAGTTTCTAAAACTTTAGCTATAATTTTAAGCTCCAATTTCTTAACATCAGTGCCAATTTCGCATTCGACGATAGCGGGAATAGCGTGTACTTTGACAACCAACATTTTTTCTATGCCATTTTCACAGTCGTAGACAGCACTGCTCATGTCCATGTTTATGAGGTCCAAAAACTCGGAAACCCTCGATTTTAAGTTATCCAATTGATCAATAGAAGAGTTCACGGGGGTGTCCTCGCGAACTGCTTCAAGCAGGGTCTCCAACTTGTCCAAAACTTCGGTTCTCGTTGGTATTGACTCGGCGGTGAACGTTTCCTTCAATTTAAGATGATAGTCTGCCAATTTGACACCAAGATTGATTTTTTTGGACTGCATTTTGGATAGATCCGGATACAGCGATTGCGCTTTGGCTCGCGATTCATTGAACTTGATCGAGTCTTCCTCCGATCTGCAACTCACGTAGTTAATATCCTTTTCCTTCAGATCGGAAATTACGTCCATCAGTCTCTCCAACATCTTTCTGGAAGCCTCATGCTTAGCTTGCTTCTTCGTTGTCGCTCGTCCTTCTTCGACGAATGTAGCAACTTTGCAATGGTAAGTGAATATCCTGGCATGAGGTGGTCCCACGTCGCTTATCATCGCATATTCGGGACTTTCGAGCTCATTGGCGGCGCACAGGTCCTTCAGCTCACCGATTGCATTCAAAAATGGTTCATTGGGGGAAGCCTTTGGAGATGCTGGCAGTGTTTCGGGCAATGGTGTTCTAACGGGTGAATCTGCTGGTGTCGCTGGCAATTGTGGGTAACTCCTAGCAGCTGCTATTGTCTCGAGCATATTTTTTGCTGCGTCATGCTTCGCATCTTTTTTGCAGCGTCCTGTTCCAGTTGCAACAAACCCATCACAAGAAACTTGATAAGTGAAGGTATTTATATGCGTACCTCCTCCATCATGGATCAAATTGTAATTGGGCACCCCACCCTTCTTCACCATCATCTCTTGTAGTATGGAAACATGTGTTTTTGCATTCATCATTTTGGGACTTTCCAATCGCAACTTTTTTACCACTGGTTGCATTACGAGGTAGAATCTGAAAATAAATTTATAGCATACTATATTCTATATCTGTTGTTTACAGCTAAAAATGTTCGTGTAACAAAGAAAATATTGATAATTCGTTGGCTAGATCTGTGCTTAACCCAACTTTCGTATTTACCAAAAAGATACTTGTTTTCGTTTGAATTTTGAAAAAGGTTGCCTTAATATTTGTCAGTCGAGTAAATTTCATTGTTTTTCAAGTGATCCTTGCAGTTCGGAAAATAGTCTTACCATTAAATCGTGTAAGTCATTATATGCATCTACATATACGGAGCGTAGTCAGTTTTTCGTACGTATTTAGTCGCGTAGTAAAATCTTACTTTTATCCTACAAATGTTCTTAGCAGTCCAAAAAATTCTGTAGAAGAGATTATTTTATTTCTATTCACGATGTCCCAAACGACGATACAAACTCGTAGTACTTATTATCCTCGAACGACCCTCAGACTCGGATTTTGTTTCTCACTAACGCAGATATTATTTTTGCTGCGTCAGTTATAAACACAAAATTACCAAAGGTGTTATCAATCGCTTTATTAAAGACAACTGTTGACCTACAAACGTCGATGAATTGTTGAAAAATATAATAATTATATGTGCAATATTTGTTTTTTATACTCGACGGCTCAAAAAAGTTGTAAATAGTATGGAATTTATAGACTGCAAATTAATGAATGTTATTCGCGTTACGATTCGTGAAAAAAATTCAAAGAAAAATAAAAGTTGTCTTTTTGGAACCTTGCGATAAATATAGTCAACTAAATCGAATAATAAATGTAATAAATAATAACGAATAAAAATTGTTTGTACTTTTGTATTCACAAAACAGCGTTCACACGTGGTTCTGTGACCTCTACGCGCATATTGCATTTGTTGTTGTTTTTTAAAAGCTCCACTAGCTAGAGATCAAGCGGTCTTCAGTTGGTAGCGTACTCTTTCGATATCTTTTACAAATAACGGTATTGCGCAACAGCTGCTAGATAGCGCTACTGATTATTTTTTCATTCACCGTCCTCTCGGATGTCGCTGATCATTTATACATATGTGGTAGTGAATGTATCGTGAATTAGCGACGTGATAGCTTCTGTCGTGGAACTCTGTAATGATATTATTTCCAATATTGTATCCCTCTATTTTCCGATGCTATTTTTACAAAAATAAAGAGTTTTCAATGCTTATATTTTATACTCGTTTATAGTCGAAGTAATAATTGACACGACACGTATATAATATGCCTCTGGCGACACTAACAGTTCCTTGGAATGAGCAAAACGTAACGGAAAAGGTTCGTATTGCTTACATATTTGTGCAATTGAAGAGAAGAGCTTCGATTTTCCAATGAGACGTTCCATCAAATTTTCAGCAACCATCGGAAATAGTTCCAACCGAGAGTACAGAGGAAGCCATGTCCTCTCTCGTTGCTACAGATAATAATCAATCCAACGGATGTCCAGATTCCCATGAAATCGAATTGCGAGAAGTTGTTAGAGATGGCCATGATAAGGCGGAACCGGGCTACTTTGAATTGTTGAAAGTTCTAGGACAAGGTTCCTTTGGAAAAGTTTTCCTCGTCAGAAAAGTCATTGGGAGAGACAAAGGAACCTTGTACGCAATGAAAGTTCTGCGCAAAGCAACTCTGAAAGGTAATTTTTTGTGCTTTATTTCATGAATGTTTTTTAACGACAGTAACGAGAACGTATCCTGCAAATAACTTGAAACTTTTGTGATTAATGTTAATATCTAGTAAAAGACAGGATGAGAACTAAAATGGAGAGAAATATTCTCGCCGATGTTGAGCATCCATTCATCGTGAGGTTGCACTATGCTTTTCAAACAGAGGGCAAGCTTTACCTGATTCTTGATTTTCTCAGAGGTGGGGATCTCTTTTCTCGACTTTCAAAGGAGGTCAATATGATTACATATCTAAAAAGTGTTTACTGTCCCTATATTTGTTTAACATGCTCTGTGTACTCTCACAATTCTGATACTTTTATTGAAAAATTTCATGGATTGCAAAGAATCAATAATTTGATAATTATTGAATTTATCAGCATTGCAAATACTTGAGATAGAGTCAACTCTCATGAAAATATTTTTAAAAATGTGTGATTCACAGGTAATGTTCACAGAGGAAGATGTAAAATTCTATTTGGCCGAACTTGCCCTGGCCCTTGGCCATATTCATCAGTTAGGAATTATCTACAGAGACCTAAAACCTGAAAAGTGAGAATATTCCAAATTCTATATTGAATTTATCCTTAAAAATAAGAAGGAAATACAATAATTTTCTATTATTGCAGCATATTATTAGATACCGATGGCCACATGACCCTAACAGATTTTGGCTTGAGCAAACAGCCACTGTGTGATACTAAAACTTACTCCTTTTGCGGTACAATAGAGTACATGGCTCCAGAGGTCGTGAATCGTCGAGGACATTCGTTCGCCGCTGACTGGTGGAGTTTTGGAGTGCTTATGGTTAGATGAACGATTTTTATGCAAAATTTTTATTCGATTTTTTTACAAATTTTTATTCAAATTTTATTTCAGTTTGAGATGCTGACAGGTGCACTGCCATTCCAAGGGTCGAATAGAAAAGAAACTATGAATCAAATATTAAAGGCGAAATTGGGCATGCCATACAACATTTCTCCACAAGCGAAAGAACTTTTGCGCGTTCTATTCAAAAGAAATCCAGCAAATCGACTCGGATGTAGTAAGTACCTTTATTAGCTTTTTATTTTATTCACATTTAAGCGTCTCTTTAATTTTTTCATCGTGACTCTGTAGATGGCGTCGAAGAAATAAAGAGTCACGGTTTTTTCGCATCGATCAATTGGGATGACTTGTATTATAAACGAGTGAAACCGCCCTTTAAGCCTGCCGTGAATCAAGATGACGATGCACTATATTTCGACAGCGAATTCACTTGCAAAACTCCTAAAGGTAAATATGCGTAAACTCATTCGACAGCGCAGTTTTCATTAAATTAATACGATTTATAGATTCACCAGGAGTACCCCCAAGTGCAAATGCCCACGAGTTGTTTCGTGGCTTTAGTTTTGTGGCTCCTGGGTTACTCGAAGAACATTCTAAAAGTCCTGAGCATAATTATTGTGAAAGTATAAGCAATGCATTTCCTTCGTACGTGAGCATGGCGTCTATTCAGGATGAATACAAGTTCAAAGAAGAAATCGGCAATGGAAGTTATAGCACTGTATACTTGGCTGTTCATAGAGCAACGAACGTAGAATATGCGATCAAGGTGCATCTTTTTTTCGATTTATAAATCAAATATAATTTCGAATTGTGCGTTAATTTTTATGACAATTAAAATTCAAACAGGTAATAGAAAAAATTAAACGCGATCCTACCGAAGAGATAGAAATTCTTCTCAGATATGGAAGGCACCCCCATATTGTGTCACTACGGGCAGTGCACGAAGATGAAAAGAGAGTATATCTAGTCTTGGAATTGTTGAGAGGTGGCGAGCTTCTGGATCGTTTGCTTCAACGTCAGAATTTCACGGAGAGAGAAGCCGCCGACGTGACTTATACGATCGCAAGTGTCGTCAAATATTTGCACAAAAATGGGGTATTTAAAATATTTTGCTGAAAGAATTCAAATTTATGAAAAAATGTTCAAATTTATTTCATTTTTCGACATTTTAGGTCGTCCATCGTGATCTTAAACCTTCGAACATCTTGTACTCAAAACCCGGCGGCGATCCGAGTACTCTGTGCATATGTGATCTCGGATTTGCGAAGCAGCTTCGAGCTGAGAACGGTTTGTTAATGACACCCTGTTACACGGCTAATTTCGTCGCTCCTGAAGTTCTAAAACGTCAAGGATACGACGCAGCTTGTGATATCTGGTCGTTAGGAGTCTTATTGTACATCATGTTGTCAGGGTAATTTTTCAATTCGACTCATTATTTCCCCATGCATTTGCACTATTTTGTATTTATGATTGTAGAATATAATTCCGAACTTGTTTTTCCAACAGGCGTACTCCATTTCCAAACAGCCCGGGAGACAGCGCGAGCGACATCTTGAATCGCATCGGGCCTGGATTCGTCGATCTCGATTCCGGAGTGTGGTGTGAAGTATCGATAGAAGCGAAGGAACTCGTGCGACGTATGTTGCACATCGATCCTCAACGAAGGCCTTCCGCAGCGTCAATTCTCAAAAGTTCGTGGCTACTAAATCGGCACAGGATTCCGCAAAAAAATTTACCCGAGAGTACAAGAGACCCGCAGACTCTCAAGGTATATATTTTTCTTTTTTTTTTTGAAAGACGATTTTTTTATTTGAAATGTCTCAAATGTTTTAAAAAATTAACCAGGTTGTTAATACTCATATTTTGATCGTTTTTAATTTTAATTTTCTCGTGGCTCTTTCAGACCACTCTTGCCGCGACCTTCCGTGCAATATCGATTAATCCGAGATCGCCTCACATCGGTCCAGTGGTCATGTCAGAATTAGCTCGTCGCAGAACTCAGGCCAAGCCGAACGGATAAATCACAAAAGCCCAAAAATGGACATGAGACATGAGTATTTTTTATGTGTACATAATAATTTTAAATGTTGAATAATGTCAAACTAGAGGATAACGAGAATCCATTGTGAATTTTTGTCCTGTATTTTTTTAAACACGTGTTAACGTTCGTAGAGTCGAATTTATGAAATTTCTCGACGTAAAGTATTCAATGTAATTAGAAAAAGAATCAACAATTACTCGCAGAAAAAAATATCCGCTACAGAGAGAATAATTTTTCTCGATATATATCTCGTTATGTTTATACGTACGTGTTTATATATATATATATAATGACTAATCGCCAAAGTACATTCGGAATTTGAACCGACAGTGCATTACACAAAGATTTAATTCAAGATATCTTCCACGTCTCGACATTTCAAGTAGCTAATTTTAATATTCTGTAAATAAACTGTTGAATATCAGTATTCTATAAATGAATTCAGGGATGAAATAATCGAAAGAATAAATGTGTCATTGAGTGATGGGGGGTGAACCTAAGGCCATTATGAGGAGAACTGAATTCTAAAGAAAGAAAAAATATATATACGAAGACATTCCAGATTTTTCGAGTCTTTACATTGCCATTGAGCGAGTGATGCGTAATTTTTAAGACCTTGAAACAATAGGCACTTGAACCGTCGCTTATGTATCGCACAATTGCCAGAGTTTTGAAAGCATCATGAAAAAGAAACGAATTGTCAAAACGCTTTACATTAGAGATTTTTTTATTAAAAAGTAACCATGTATCAGCATTCTTTTTAATTTTATCGCACATACGTATTATATTTATATCAATCTATTCGTGTTGACTGTAGTAAAAAATATTGTTGTACTCTCTGGAAATATATAAATCTGATATACCGGAATCGTCGTATGCATTTCCGATTTTTCGTATTTCAAAGGTTACACAAATTTTGTCTCTTTTCTCGTAAGTTACCAAATAATTTTATTTATTTGTTTATTATACAATAATATCGTATTAGGTCTTTATATTCATTTATCAGTTTTGTCAAACTGATTGCTTCCCTCGATTTATAGCGGTTTGATCGACAATTTCTACGTATTTGTTGAATGGTTTTTCGACTGACATGGCATCAAAATTTTAATCATAAGTTATAAAAAATTCAATTTATGTTAACCAGATACTATTGGCAGGGGGCCGCCATTTTGTTTTTCGTCGCAACACCACTGCCGTGTTTTGTGTGCATGACTCAAGTACTTGACAAAACGGTCATAAATGCGTGTCATTAAAAAACTATTTATTTTCCGGCATCAATAATTAATTATATTCTTTAAAGTGTAAAAAAGTACAAAACCTCTTATATGTATCTTGCTTACTTATCGTATGAGATTTTCAGAGGGAGCCTTACGATCTAGATTTGTCTTTTTAAATTGCCTCGAAGATGACGGCTGTATTCTACCTCAAAATTTGTTGGGTAATAACATCTCAACTCCAGATCTGCTATATAATATAGAAGGTACGAAGTACCTTCGTGTTGTACCGATAAAATATTCCATTCTGCGACAAGCTACGTTCGACCGCAACAGTCGTTACATCGAATAATACAATTTGTTTTTAAAATCTCACATTAATTTGTCACATATTAAAACTTTGAGTACATTATCTTTTTCTCATTTAAATTGCTTTCAAAAATACAGTTGCAGATTCAAAACTATTCTGCAGGATGATTCGGTGGTAAAATATTATGTCTTTGTCTTTTCGTATTTGTTACAACGCTCAGTGAATTATAGATTGTATTTTTAGTATTATCAAGATTTGTCTAAAACACATATTTCAATATAAATGATTTAACACGCAAGCAATATTGTTCCCACGCAGCGCCGTAACGATTTTTGCAACGTCTGTCATCTCGGATGGCTCGATACATCAACACGAGTGTGCAGAAGAGAGCAGAATAATACGGCAAAAAATCCTTGTCCATAGCAACGCAAGCCAATGACCATTGCATTATTATGTCTCCTAAATAGTTCGGATGTCTCACGTGTCCCCATAAGCCGGAGCTTATTATTTTCTTACCTCTCGAGGTCGAAATCGTCACAAAATCTGAAAGTTTGAGTCTCATAAATAAAAAAGCTTACGTGACTAAGACAGGTTTTTCGCTTAAAAATTAAAAAAAACAGAAGACTCACGAGAAAGAGCCGGATTAAATGGATTCGTCCTGAATTCATTTTTCTGAGAGTTGCTTCGTCTGTACACCGTGTATCCAATGAAGAAAAATAGAGCCGTGAGGACAAGAACGTAGGGCGACTGTTGAATACTGTGAAGCACATTAAAAAATTAATTTTCGAAATTTTTCATACGATCCTGTTACCGCAAGGCTTGAACTTACTTGTGGTAGAGTAAGAATCTTGCTCCCAGTGTCATCAAGAATGGATACAACAAATTCGCGACACAGACCATGTATCCTGTACCATCGTAGAGGACCTTAAAGGTTGTCAGATTACCAGATTCGAAAACGAGGTTGTCCAAACAGTACATTATTTGCAGAGAACAGACGAGGAGAATCGTATAGTTCAAGTTCATAAAATCCAAGAGATCAACATCGTGCAAATATTTCGTTACGATAGCAGAATTTAAGATGAGCTGAAAACAAAAGTTGATGATTAAATTTTCAGTGGATATAGGTTTGAAAAAATAAAAAAAAATTAAATTGTACCGTTCCAATAACATTGGCACGCAGAAACAAGAGTTTGACGTCGAGACGAGCGATTCTCGGATTAACTTCTCTGCCTTGCCAAAAATCATAAATAACATTATGCGTCGAGCCGTAAATATTGAGAGCAGCAACAGAGACTCTTCCTGCCTTGATGTAAAGTCCGATAGCGATTATCGTGGCGAGGATCCAGCCAGCGACCGACAATTGGAGAGTCGAGTTGAGAATAAACTCGTTTATTCCGTAAGAATAGTATTCGGCGATACCGAGTGCCACGACGGTAAGCAAAGCTGAGATAATTCCGTTCATTCGATATTGCAGTCTGCCCGTCTTGCTCTGCTGTCCGTCGATCGTGCGCCCGATCGGGATGAGTGAAAAGAGAGCGAGAGATCCAAGGAATCCAGGGTAGAGAGCGATCGCTCGTAAGTCGAGATAGGAATTCAATTTCGTGGGTACACGAAATTGAGTGCTGTTGCACACACCGTTGAAACACGCCACTTGTGGGACGATTATAGCGGTCGGTAATACGAAAATAAGGCACAAAGCTCCGAACCAGCCGCCCCACTCTTGTGGCTTGCTGATAAGCTCGATCTCCTTCTTGCTCTTCTCGGTCGTCGTTGACGAATCCGGAAGCGCTTCTTCCTCGTAATTCAAGATTTTCGATAAATCCTGAAATACATGAGAAATTATAAGCATTAAGAAGAACTTAAATTCAAAATTAAACTTTTACACGTGTTCAGTGACTCACCCGATCTCTCTGCATGGACAGTCCTCTCTCCCTCTGCTCAGCAAGAAAGTCGAACACGATTGTTCGCCTCTCGATCGGCAACGAGGCTGCCCTGTCCACGTTCCTCGAGAGCGTCATTAATCGCTGCTCTCGCTCCGTTTTCATCATATTCGAAAGTATTCTCGTGGACCTTCTGGTTACTTGCGCCGACTCGCGTATGCGAGACTGCAGAGGTAACGATTCGATTACATCTTCGGATTCTTGCAAGGTTTCGACGATCGTTTTGACCTCGCCCACATCACTTTTTGGCTCGTCGGAGCGCTTGATCGAGACCTGAGGTATTTTCAAGTTTCTCGTGGCTAATTTGCTTGTCTGAGACTGTGGAGATCTACCAGGGGATCTCCTAGAAGGAGATTTTCTCGCGGGAGACCTTCTAGACGGAGAACGTCTGCTCGGCGATTTTCTGCCTGGTGACAAACGCGATGGACTCTTCCGAGGGCGTCCTCGCGTTCTAATTATAGTTCTCGATGTTCTTTGGGTCATCTATCCAGCAGAACCATTAACATTAAAAACTCATTAAAAACTCGTTTATTTTTCAATTTTATATAACACGATCTAAGATAAATATACCTGAGTATTTGTTTCTAGGTAGTTACTGACCTGCAAATTCTCACTGTTAGTCGACTCCATGACATTGAATATCTTTTCTCGATCTAAAGAGAATCTCTGCCGATGATTATCTTCTTTCGGTTGCTCGGAAAATGCTCTCCTGTTGTTGGAGAAAATACGTTTATTTTTCAACTCTGCAGCATACATAATTAACTATGGTACAATTTTTATTTGTCAACCAGTACGAATGACCGATAGCGACTGAGGTGTCAAGTAATATGCCGTTGAATCAAAAAGTACGAATACTCTCTGACAATGGTATGTTTTTATCATCAAAACGTTCAATTTAATTTTATCTTATCTTTGGAAAGGCAAAGAAAGTGTTACGTAAGTACATGTATTCGTGAAATCGGTCAATCGTTTCAAATTGCAAATAAAAAGCGCTGGTGATTCAAATTAGGAGTGAGATTAAATGAGACACACGTAGGTGCACCAAAGATAACGATACAAAACTCGTGACCTAAAATATATTTAATGTAATATTAACGACGCAAATATGGAGTCAACATTTCTATTTTTCGATATTCCAGATTGATTTGAAATAAATTTTTAGTCGTATTTTTCATGAACATGATTTTTTTCAATTTTTTTTCGTATTTACAAATATATTATTTTCATAATCATTTTTAATTTTCCATTTTTGTTCACGAAAAATTCCACCGGAAAGTCGCACAAGCAGCAAAGACAAAAAAAGATCATTCCGTAGGCTTGGCGTCCTTCCACGCTTACCGAGCCCGTAAATTACAATAGGTAAACAGCGGCTAAAAATTCCCGCCTAAAAATATTTCCAATGTGCTCCATACATAACCCATAAAAGTAATTCAGTACGGTGATACATCGACGCTTTCACTTTGTTCATTGTATCAATCTTGCAGGGGAAAAGGTGTAAAAAACGAGAACAAGATTCCGCGAACTTGAGGAAGTATCGATAAATTGATGTAAATTGCTTTGCAAGCGGATTTATTTTCGACGGTAATATTTTTGTTGATCATACTAGGATAATTACGAAAGATGAAACGAAAAGTAGTACTTACCTGGAAGGTGGATAATCGTCTCGTCGAACGAACAATGCAGCAATGAGGAATAAAACTTACGCAGCACGTGAGGTTATAATTAACTATTTTTTTTGCATTATATGCATACACTGCATCGCATAGACGCCGCGAATAACTGATATTCCGAAAGTCGTCGACAACGAGCCACGCGCAATGGCGTGGGACGATAAAATAACTTGTTTTTTAAGTCGCGTGGCTGCGCCACTGGCGCGTCACTTTCGGAACACGCGCGGAGCTATTTTCAAAAAATAACCCACGAAAAAACCATTTTTTCATCGACGAATATTATTTTTTTAATTAATTTTAATTTATACAATACTTTTTTTAGATTCGGAGAAAAGTATGCGAGAATCGTGTATGAACGACGCACGAGAGACCCATGATTTGAGATCGCAGCGTTCCGATTGGCTCGCTCTCCCGGCAATAAACGACGCGTCACTCCGCGCGCGTCGCTGCGATGCGTGTGCTGTCCCAAAAGCGCGCGCGCCTTCTCCGTGTTACGTCACAAATGGCGGTTTTTCGTACGAAAGTATCACATCCCGATGCATCCGAGCGTTTAAAAGTATTTCGACAGTGTCATCGAACTCGTAAGGTTTACGTGTGAAATGAGTGGCGACGAAAATTTCGCAGAATTCTTTCTCGACAGGAATACCGACGACATAGTACGTTTCGCCTCTTATTTTTATCATATTTGTAAAAGAATCCTAGAGACATTTATCATCGATTCTGACATGAGTGCGAGAGAGACGAATTAAAACGCAGGCTCAGCTTTCCCCTCGATTTATTTTATACTAAAATAAGTAAATAATAAAAACTATTTTTAAAAGATGTAAATTTCTTACACCATGTTCAAAGAACAACAAAAAGATTATATATTCGAGAATTCGCCTTTTCCGAGGTAACAAAATTGATCCGTAAATAGGACAAAATATCGGTGAGCAGTTTGGAAATTAGCAAGAAGCACGGTGAAACACCGAAAACGGTGGATGACGCAGAGTTCCCAATTGTCCCAGAATCACGTCCCGAGAGTCCAACCGCGATCGAGGCGAACAAAGGTGCTAACCGAGAGGTTATGAAATATCGAAAAATGCGATGTCCGCGTATTTGATAAGGTAGTTCGATCGCAACAGCCGTTTTCTTATGGACATTTCTTGCGACAAATTTTTTGGAAGAAAAGTCAAGTCACTGTCGTGTAGTTTTTTAATAAATATTTCTAGTTGAAGTTTATTATAATTCCAATGAACAATGAATATTTGAATAATTCGAAAACGGTTTTTACGATCATTACAAAAAAAATAACAGCACGCGAATTTACTTTTAGTATACTTTTTCATCACGAATTTCTCTCGTCCTGACATGACGAATAGCAATAAATTTCCTGTCGACAATAAGGATTATAAGCTGGAAAAATTTTTTTAGAAATCTTAGTAAAAAGATGCTAAAATACCGCTTATATAGATATATATTATCCGTTTCTGGTCGTATTATATACTTTAAAATTGAAATGAGATTAAAAAATGGAGTTCGTGGTTCTAGAAAAAACCGAAATAATTTCCAAATTGGAAGAAAGTTATAACGAGCTGCAGGCCAAATGGGAGATGGCGAAAATTCAAATAAGAAAAGATCGAGAAGAAATCGATCGTTTGAATCGTCAGGTAACATTTTATTAAAGACACATTTAGAATCGCAATTTCTCAAAATGTGTGCATTTTTTGCGAGAAATCGCGATTCTGAATAATTAAATATGCTTTTTTTATAATTTCGAAGACTTGTTTTTGACTGGGCGGGGTAATACGTCCAGATAGAAGCACAGACTGCGTTTGGCTTAAACGTCGGAGCGGTTATGGGAAATATAATATGGAGAGCTTCCGAACGACAAGAAGTAATTAGATATTGGGTCACCACAGTTTCGGTACGAGTGATGACAATATTCATTAATGATTTTCAAAAATATCAAATTTATTCATGTTTTTTCTCCTAAACGAAAAAAAATCTCTGCGAAGGAAATACATGTAATACATATGTAATAAAACAATAATTATAAATTTTTAAAAATTAATAAAACAACTTTTTGGGCTCTTAAAGTGTTTCGATACAAATAGCGAAATGATAATAATTTTTTCAAATTTAGAGAGAAAATATTCTTTCGTATGAAATACATGTGAGTACGTTTTTAAAAAGATTTTTTGTCTATATGCTTATGTACTGAAACCTTTTAACAGCCCTATTTTTTCAAAGCATTAAAAAAAATTAATTTTTCTACGAAATTAGTTACTCGCACGAAACTTTTCTAATTGTTAAATCGTGTAGTCCGGAAACAAAGTTGAAGAGTTCTTGTCGATTGCGGACCGAATAATTGGATCCTTTTTCGAGATATATCAAGAATCTTTGCCGCCGAACAACAGTGACGAGTATCAATTCGTGATGGGACTTTTGGGGACGGTGGGCAACATGGCTGGTATACCGGAGGGTAGAAAGTTTTTAATAGTCAACAAAGATGGCAAGAATTTGCTCAGGAATCTCGTTCTGCTGTTGCCGAGAATTCCAACGACCTCGGGTGTGCCGTTGAAGAGGTCAATGAAAAAAAAAAACAAATTTCTATAAGAATCCTTAAGATTTTTTGTTCATCGTGCGAAACACGTTTTGCCTGAAAAAGATAATTGTTTCCTATTTCAGATTATTGATCGTAATTCTATGGAATATATCCGTGAACAACACGGTCCTGAATTATCTGTTCGAGCTAAAAATTGGCCAGACGATCGCTCATTGCATCGACGACTCGAATCCCGAAATCGTGCGAATGCTCGGCTTCGAGCTCCTCATGTCGATAACTCACAATCTTACGGATCCGAAGCTCCTCGAGGACATTTTCAAGTACGTAACGATCGAGACAATACGCAGGATCGCCGACACTGGCCAGGACAAGGTCAGCGCCATGGCGCAGAAATTTTTGAATCACGTAGGAAATCGCGAAAACGCCGAATCGTAGAGCCCTGCGTCCCTCGCGTAGCAAACGTTGAACACAAAAAAAATGACGAATAATCATGAAAATTAAAACAGCTTGCACAATCATTTGATTATTTTTAAAATATGTTGAGTAATCACTTTTGAGAGATTTAGCTTAAGTGGAGAACCTGAAAAATCAGAGTCACGTGCCGGCTCTGTACCGAGAAAATTCCAATTATCGATCAGTCGTTTTCAGTACCCCCCACGAACTTCAATTTATTTGCAACGTGACTGGATTTCTCATGCCGCGTGTGAATTATATAATCCAACAAGTTTTCGATTGATTCTCTTATTAAAATATTCTCTTGAATGCTCCAGAGAAATTTAGAACGAACCTTCAACACCCGAGGTGGTTCTGTCGCGACGGTCAAATCGAAAAAGTTTTACTCAATTTGTTTCGTGCACATAATGATTTGCGCGCTCAAATTCATTACAAGAAGTTGTTTCAAAATAGCATTCTGTACATTCAAGATCATTCGATTACAAAAAATTGTGATTTTTTACATATAAATATGTTATATAACATTTATTATTATTTTTGGATAATTATTTTTTAATACTCGGAGAATCATTCCATATAATCCTCATAAAAATTTATCAAATGGACTCTTTAAACGTTCCTTAGCATCATACGCAAGTATAGATACATAAAATGTAAAGTTTCAAACGTAAAAATCGAGATATATTTATTGTTAAAAATCACAATTTTTCGCAGTTTCTCATATGTGAGTTCATATATTGATAAAATTGCAGTTTTTTCCATATTTGAAAATAAAAATATTCCAAAGGATATATCATCGTCAAGCAGAAAGTTTTGAAGAACATGCAGAAAATTGATAATGCCTTTGGCGTCGCGTATTGAAAACTGATCGTTTTTGAGATCTCTCGATCTTTCGAGATGCTGTGCTCCGAATGTTGGCTAGGTAAATGGGCACATCGCGGATAAGTGTCGCTGGTCCTCGAGTGATCGTGATTGTCTCGTTACTCTGGGAGTTTCGGTTGAATTCGCGAGAGAGGGAGGGAGGGGGAGGGAGAGAGAGAGAGAGAGAGAGATTCGTCGATACGTTGGCGGGCGAGTAAACGGCGCACGCGACGTCTCGGCGCGAGGAGGAGGAGGCTCGCGCCTGGCCGATAGGTTTGCCCGGGTAGTGGGGTGCCCGAGACTCGGCGGCTCTTGGTGCAAAAGCTCGCCAGGAAGGCAGAGAAAGGAATAGAAGGAGTCGGCCGGCGTCGGTTTATTGATCCCGGGGCGCTGCGGCGCTACCCACCCGCGTGGGATCAGCTGCGAATTCGCTGATTTATCCGAAATATCCGAGACTCCTGAATAACCAAAAAATTAAAAGACTTATACTCGCGCATTCGCAGCCCCTCGGCGTCATCGACAATCTCTTTTATTTTCCGGGCGACCCGCATTTTTTTTACACGGTCCAAAACAATCGCGTTCAACGTCCAGTCGAGATTCCTGGCAAGATGGAAGGAAAACGGTGATGTACTTTCTCGGAAGATTCGAAGATCATTCGAGATAAAAAGTGCGTGGCGAGAATATTGAGGGTGAGCGAGGAAAGTATATCGCGAATTGGTTCGCATCGATCGAGAGAGAGCGCGATCGCGTTACGATTCGTTCGAGTGCGAAGCGACGATAATCGGAGCGAACTGGAAAAATGTAACGAACGGGGATTATTGGCATCTCCCCGAAATCCCGACACGACATATTATTCCCTTCGGCCCGGTGCGAAGTTATCGCCGAGGAGAATATATTTGGGAGGAAAAGGATGCATCGTTGGTAGAGGACGAGAGCGAGCGGGAGAAAGTTGGCGCGATTTCGGCGGAGAGCATCAAGAGCCAAGGAGGCGCCTCCAACTGGAATAGAAAACAGCTGAGCACTCGCTGCAATCCGCAGGGTGGTTCAGTCGAGCGCTGCCTCGAGACTGCGGGAGTTATTTTCGCGCGAAAGGGGGGAAAAAAGCGCGAAAGTATCCGCAGCGAGAGGAAAGTTTCGCGTAGCCTCGGGGCAATCGTTCGCATCGCCTGAAAAAAACGTTCGGTCTAATTCTGGAAGCCGAACGTTCGATCTTCCTCATCATACTGGAAAAATGACAATTGAGGCGACCGAGAATCGTTGACGAACGCGAATACTCCGCGAATCGAGGATCATCTCGTCGAGGATAAAATCACACGCGAGAACGTGACGTCAATTGGCGAAGAAATTTGTGGGCGCCCTGTGGCGCTGAAATGGGCCCCGCCAGCAGTCGTGAAGGCCAATTCGAAGAACCGATTGGCGACGACGACGGCCTACAAATTAATCCTCGTCCCAATGGAGTGAGTCTTCGCACCATCAAAATGCATATTATATATTCTATTTAAATAACTATTCTCTTTCCGCATGTATGATAAATAATCCTCGATATATTCTCATATTTCGCAATCAATATATATTTTGCGTATGAGCATGTTACATAAGTATCATTTAAAACAAAATTTAATATTTGGTTCATATTCAACATATATTAGCATACTGAAAGTAATCGATTATCTATTTTTCAATTATTTGTCTGCAAGACATAAATATTATTTGAATTAACTCTTTATTGCTTGCACTTTGTGAAATAAAGATCGAGAGTAGATTTTATTACAAATAAGTGAAAGAAATACTAATTATTTTAGTTCTAAAAATTTTTCTTTATTGCGAATGAAATATATTTAAGACAGAGACTTAAAGTCTCTGTCAGAGTCTTTTCTCTCGGTCTGTAAATTTTTATATCTCAATTTTGACCGAATTTGATTGATATACAAGTAAACTTTTTCTCACAGCGTGTAGTTGATAAGTTTATAGCAAATTAATTAATCTGGCACGACTTACTCTTGATGCATTTTTTTTTACTTACGTAAAATCAGAGTTTTTGTAATTCACAAGAATGGCCGCGATCTCGAGTACGTATTTCGCAGTAATACAGCGACAATCAGTCAAACGAGCCACGTGGGAAATCTGTTCGCGTTTTAATCCATTATATGCAATTTTGCGAATCGGTGCACGCGTTTTCGTAACGCTTCCGCCCTGCCTCGAGGCAATTTATTGAGCATGGTCCTCGGGGAGACGACGACGACGACGACGACGACGGGGGAGAGATTACGTAAGGGTTTCGATCCTGAAATGTTAATGTCGAAAAGGGGTTGCGATGGGCTTTTTTAACGCATCAGGCGACAAGCCGACCCGATGTCGTCCGTGGCGAGGCATCGCGGGGCCGGTGGATGACCTCACGTCGTCATCCGAAGAAAAAGAGAGACAATGAGACCTATAGCCAGAAATTACCGGGTGCGCGCCTCGTTGCGTCCTTTCGTGCAGAAAAAAGAAAAAGTTTTTCTCTTTCTGTTACGCGGCAGACAAAAAAAAGCAAAGTACGGGAAATCCCCCTGGTTCTTTTTATGGATTTATCGAACGAGTGCGCTCGTGCAGAGACGTAAAACCGTGTTTACAAGTACACTTATTTGCCATGTGCCGAGGAAAATGCGAATTCCGGTCACCTTTCGCTGTATTCCGGCGCGCGTGCTGTCCACTCATTTTCTACCCCCATTTTGCGGCCCTCCCTCCTCGTCCTCGTCCCTTGCAGAACCGACAAAACATGCAGACGATTCCCACTTTTTTCCCTCTCGTTTTACTCTCTCCGCAACATTTATATCCTCGCAAAACTCCTTTGCACTCTCTGATACATGTTTTTTCAACGCTGATGGCTCTGTCCACGTTGCATCAACGTGCCAGGAATTTTCTTCAGAACGATCTAGACTCTATTTTTTGGGATTACTAATTATTATTAAATTGATGAAGAATTGGCCTACGTTGGAAATTTTGAGGTTTATTGGCCCAACATGTAAAGGCACAATCACAATTTTTTTTCAATATTATTTTTCTTTTTGAACAGTAAAATGCAATGCTCGACATATTTCGTTGATAGAATTCTTTGTCAAAGTCTACTGACAAATTTTCAATATGAAACATTTATCTCTTAATACTGTGCATACTTTATCTATTATATAATTGAAAATATGATATTATCAATAATTAAAAATATCAAGTAAATTATATAATTGAACGTTTATCTCATAAATAGTAAAAAATTATTTATTTAGTATTGGTACAACCACGTTGAAAATATTAAAAAATAAAATTTATATTATGCTACTGCATCGTGCTGTCATTAGAAAGAGCATACCGTCGATAAATCCTCGTTATCGACAGAACTTTACGAATTCAGTAAACGCAACTATTTGCGAGCGACGCAGAGAGAGAGAGAGCGAGAGAGCTAGCCGAGTTGAATCAATGCGCAAACATGATCGAGGCTTCAGTTACGTTTCCTCGGAATATTAATTGATTTCAATGATCAAGCGCGTATCAGCATTTTTATCGCGCTCGATACCCTCAAGATCGACGACAAGCGCGTGCACCGCGCGGCTTCAAATCGAGAAATGCAAATAGCAGTCGGCGTTTATATTTGCGAATCGCGTCGATCAAACGCGGCAAAAAGGAAGAGATGAAAAGACAAATATTATCTCGCTCGCTAGAAATATCAGCGTGAAGGCGAATTAGAAGAAAAGAGGAAGAAAAGTGAAAAATCGTCAGCGATCTGTTCCGATCTATCAATCACATTCGCGTTGTACAATACAATGGCGAGCGAAAGAATTGGGTGTCCGAGGGGTAAAAAATGGAGAGATGAACTTTGTACCGCGCGTTGAGGGAGAAAAATGGAGAGAAAAGGAAAAGAGGAGGGCTCGTTAACGAGAGTGTGTATTACCGATCGGGAGCGAGCGAAGAGAGCGCGCAGAGAGAATACAAACGATGCGACGTCACGAACGAGGCTTTTATTAAAATATATATACCGAATATAGGCTGCTCTCCCGCCCGCGATTGTTTTGTGCGTGTATATGTAAACGGAGCACGCGTTTGGGAGACAACAAGAAAGAAAGAAAGAGTTACCGAGGTGGAGGAGGGATGAGAGAGGGATTTACGTCGGGGAGAGGGAGGAAATAAAATCGCGGATGCCCGGAGTGTTCGCTCGGCTCGTGCGATCGTCGTACCGATTTTCACAGTAACATCAGCGTAGCAAAGACACGACGGGTATCAGGAGAGTGGGGCGGATGCTTTTTGTTTTCCGTGCGTCGGATGCCCGTCGTGATAAACGCGAGCGCTCGGGAGTTTTCGTCGCTAGACGCGCTCCTCCTCGAATCTTCTTTTCACTTGTTCTCCAGCCGGGTTTTTAACTCTTCGCTATCGCTCGTTCATTTCATAATCCGTATCTACATCGATCTTCGGTAGCGCCGGTCCTCCGGCCGCGCTTCGCTCTCTTATCCGGCTCATTATCCCGCCGCGCTCGCCTCGCGACGCTCCTCCTCGGTCTCTTGTGCGCGAGCGCCTCTTCCTCGATTTCCCGATCTCTCGCCGATTATCGCTTTCTTTTTCGCAATCGTTTTTTTTTCCTCGGTCCACGCCCGCTCTTCGCGATCGCTGCGTTCCCGGAGAGAGAAGCGCGAGAGCGTTATTGAT
Source organism: Cremastinae sp. A BG-2022a (assembly GCA_030522545.1). Taxonomy (NCBI): domain Eukaryota; kingdom Metazoa; phylum Arthropoda; class Insecta; order Hymenoptera; family Ichneumonidae; species Cremastinae sp. A BG-2022a. Next base: position 81,117 of record JAPYYW010000027.1, on the reverse strand, counting down.
GACGATGTCACCGAAGAACAAGGTACGTACCAAATCTCGTTCAAATCACTCGACATCGATCGCGCCGTTCTATTTTTCTCCACTTTTCTCCACCCGAGTTTTCCCTCTGTGCCCGTCGTATCGCTGACTAATTAGACGGAAACTGCGACGCCCACCAGTTGACAGAAGGCGAATCGAGCTCCGCACGCAAATGACTCTTTATTCGCGGTGCATCCGAGTCCCGCGTGATACTCACCATATTCTCTTCTTCGTTTCTCACATTCTACTGATAAAAACGAATATTTTTTCAAAATATTTCATTTTTATTTCGTTTTATTTTCATCTACGGCAATTTTCTCTCGAACAGCGTCAACCTATTTATTTTTTATCATATTTATTCGATTTATAACAAAATGTGGTTCATTTTTTGAAAGGTTTCAACTTCCAATTTGCACCTCTTATTCCTTCGCGACTTCTGCCTAACCTTCGTGAGTGTGAAATGTCGGTCGAAACGAGACAAAAGTTTCGTAACTGAAAAACAAAAAAAAACTACGTGTAAAACACGAAATATTTATTTTGCTTTTATTTTTATTAAAAAACATTCATTTTTGAGCGATGACTTCATTAAGAATTCTTGGGAATAATATATGTTACGTCCCCGAGACATGTTTTCCTTGAAGGAAAATGAGCGGACGAGGACTGAACGATTTCGTTAATTAAGAGAGAATGGTTCTAATTATTAGTCGTGAGAGCAATGATCTACGCAATATCATCAATGTTGTTTTTCTCTTTTTTCACCGAACCAAACATCTATTTATTTTTGTATACTAAATGAATATTGAATTTTTTATAAATTTATATTAATTAAACATTTTTATTATAATCTGCGAATATTTTTATTAGAAAAATTAATCGATCTCGTTAGTTATCGTGTTTTATCGATTTTTCGAGCGCAATATTTGATTTCTAAATCCGTATCGTCGCTCCGAAGGCGTTCTGAAATTGTCACCGAGATTTATTTGATCGCGATTAAGATCTCGATCCTTTGGAATTCCGAGGTCTAATTGTTTCGACAGCGTGTTGATTTGTTTCTCGGCTTCTCTCCTCCCTTCGTCTGACGATTCTTTGCGAGAATTGTGAGATCGCTCATTGGGTTTGTCAACCGAGGGCAGCCGCGACGTACGTTCATTTTTTTTCCCTCTCGCTCATTATTTCTCATTTCTTATTGAGCGAGGAGGATCAAGATGAGCCTCTCGGAACTTGGCGGCCAGCAACCTTATCTCCTTGAGTGTTTGTTGTATCGTTATCACTCGTTATATCGCTGTCGAATGTGCCTCGCACTCGCGCAATAAAATATAGGTGCGAACGATATGTATTGTCGAAGCGAGACGACGATGAGGGGAAACGCCGATTTTTCCTCAAAATTTAACAATTCTTTCCGAGCGGTTCAAAATTGAGTTTATATTGCTCTTGAGATTGCTCTTGAGGTGATTGAGCGTCCACGAATTGCCCCATAACGGTGACAGGGCGGATACGAGCGAAAAAATACGCTCGACACGGTCGCTCATCATCGCGTCACGTAGCCGAGTCTCGTTATCATCGACGATGTCGAGTAATCCTTGATTCATTATTTCTCCTCGTATTTTACAAATTATTTGTCAAATAAAGCACGCATTTATTACCCAGTGGACATTCGAGCTACCGTTGTTTTGTTTTTCTTTTTTTCTCGGCATTGTAAACAGAGCACTAATCGTCAATATAACGACACGCTCCGCAGAGATGGTTTCATTTCACCGGAGATGAGAAGCAGATGGTGTTTTCGTCCGTTTCTGTCTCCGACCTCCTATAGACTCTAATTGCTCGCCGCTCGTTATCCAATTAATTCATGCGAACCGATCGCGACGCTTTTTCATCCAGCAACTCGTGCTTCTGCATTTTTCCTCTTCATTCTCTCTCACAATCGACAAATTCTTCTCGCCTTCATCATTTTCATACGATAAAACATTTTTTTTTCGAACAACTCATCTTTTAATTAACCATTTTCTTTCTCGAAAGAATGTTTTACATCATAAAATATACACGCTAAAATATTTTTTAAAAATAATTTGTCATCATTCAATAAAAAATTTTCATTATATTTATTTATTTTGCATCGTATTATATATGTCGTAATTTACACTAAAATATTATTTGAAAATATTTCATCATTTAATTAACAATTTTGTTCGTTGTAGGTTTATTTTTCATTTGTTTTACATCGTAGCAAATAATGTTTGACACACGTGTTCGTCCGAATTAATTCGGTAAACACAAAAATTGACAAAATTACTCAAAGTCGACGGTATGAGAGTTTTTCGGAGGCTGAATATTATTTTTAGCGTTTGTTCCGTAGAGTTGTGCATGCATGTGAATTCGTGTTTTACACATTACATATAGTATAAGCAAACTGGTCTCCCGTCATCGGGCTTTCGCTTATGCTGTACAATTAAGTAAATTAGTGTGCGGTGTCGCGTGTCGTTTCTCGAATAATCTACCAGTCAAATGAGCAAAGCTAAGCTGAACTCGGAAAATACATATGTTTCACGTTCAAGTTTGATTATCCTGTCGCAATATGAAAAAAAAAAATAATGCACGTTAAATTTATTTCATCGTCTTACACTTAAGAATATTTTATAAATCACATACATGAGCAATATTTTTCAAATTATAATAACTGGATACATTTTTAGTATGTTGTTTCTGAGTGTATGAAAAAAATCACGGAAAATATGAAATCGTTTTATCGAATGATTCAAAAGTAATCAAACTCTAAAATTGTTAAAATTTAGTATTCCTTTTTATGGAAAATTCGTACATTTACCTCGAAAATGAATGAATATTCCAAATTTGAAAAATATATCACATTTTTTAACTTTTTCGATTGAAATTTTCGGTAATTATTTATTGAATGTATCGAATAACATACAGTATTCCAGACCCCTAAAGTATAAATAATTACCAATTTTTAACAAACACCGAGAATAAAATTAGACACAGCAGATAGTGTCGAAAAAAACTTTTCGGTCGATATTATTGCGCAGGGAGGGTACAAGGAAAGAGAGAAAATGAAGAGAAAAAAAAATGGAGAATCGATATATGCACTCGTATACAATATGAATCCGAGAGCGGATTGTACGAGCTATCAACTGGGTCAGGACTAATCGTCAAAAAATCCAGATACATATGCATTCACGCTGTGCATTCGCAGCGGCAGAGAGAAAGACAAAAGTGCTCTGCGGAGAAAGGGAATAATGTGATCATTAACGCTTCAAAGTACCGTGAATAATGACGATGGAAGTAAACAACTCCGACGTTATGTAGTGAATTTTATCCTCGACGTGGAATAAGTATATTTCACGTCGCGCTCGCGACTCATCATGAGTTTGCGATGAACAAAAATATTATTCATTTATTATTTATTCATGGCAAAATAGAGGGTTCGAAGTTTCGAGCCCTGGTCGATCTCGCCTTTTTTTTTAGGTCACCCTTTCGAGATAATCCGGGATTCGCGCGAATTAATTCCCATCCGTCGATTTTTTAAGTATACGCATCAGGCCACCCTCCTTCCAAGCAATTTCTTTTTCATTTCCATTTTAATTTCTCAGACGAATCGTCCGTGCGATATTCGTGTAGCTCGTTCGAGAGCGTGCCTGTCGAAAGACATACGGCAACGCTATAGAATTCCCTCCAAACAAAAATAAATCTAATGAATAACCAAATTACTATTTTTTTCATGCTGTGATAACAGCTAGTATGTAAATTGTGAGAATTTTTAATTTAAAATTATTTATACATTTCATAAATCACAATAATATTGGAATGTGAAAAGATTTTGTATAATTTTTTGTACGCTTCTATTTTTTGTACGTTTTGAAACAATTTTTGGACTGTTTTTTTAATGTGCGTGTATTTTGATTATTTGAATTCTTGAAAAACATTGTGTAAATCTAATTCATTTTGTTTAAAATTATTTTTCGTATATTTGGTTCAATTTTTGACCATTTTTCAAATGTTAATTTTTATTTTTCTGGTTAAATAATGGCAAGATACTATAGGGTAGGTGGACCTAATCTCAGCCTGTGTACCAAATCTCGGCCACACGGCTATTATTTCAATAGTTAATACAAAACAGATATTTTTTTATCTCCCAAAATGTGTGTAGAATGTAACGTGCAGGAAAAACATAGGCAAACATTGAGGAAAATTTTGGCTGGACTTTGGCGACACCCGGCAATTTGCTACAAAATTCAAAACTTAATAATACATACTTCTTATCAGGAATAATGAATGAATGAATTAAGAAGTGATTTTCGCATTTGGCATAGACTTCAAATATTTGAAAAATGGCGGTTATAATGGTTTGGAGATTAAATTTCATAAAAATACAACCTCTCGGAGCCGAAAAATGGTCTTATGTGGCCGAGATATAGTCCGTTTACCCTATAAACAATAATTTATAAATCTATTTAAAAAATCATAAATGTAATTTGTTTTTCCGTTTAATAAGACAAAAAAGCATAAAAGTGTAAAAAGATTGCACGCGCCAATTCCTGTCGCATGTAAAAGGGCAACGTCGATTTGTAGACTACCTTTCATTGAGTGAGAAAATGATCGACTACGCGAGTCCGCTGACGCATTCACCTGTCCACGGTGAGGTGCTGGCTCGTGTTTCTCAAGAGTTTTGTAAATTCGTCGAGGCTTTACTTTTTCTTCGGTCGGTACACGAATCGTGTGAGAACGGTTTGCGATGGCGAAATAATGTACGGGGGACGATATTCCGTAAGCATCCGCCATCTGCCGATAGTCGATGAGACTGAGCCTCGAATAGTAGCGCGCGAAACGAGACACTCGAGGCGTTTAAGCCCCGATCTCTTGAAAAATCGATCCGTCTCTTTGTGCAAAGCGCGCCTTGGATCACCGAGTCAAAACATAATGCGAGTCTTTGTTCTCGTCTCGCGAGAGAGTGAAAAGAAAGATTTTGAGGTTATTGCCGCGGCTCGTTCGTCCGAGAAACAAAGAGATAACGCGCGTGATTAACGCGACGGGAATCCTGATGAGAATACATAAAATAAGTGTCTCTATAGAGTCGCGATTTTGTTGCCCTGTCTAAATTTAAGCGAAAATAAGTTTGGAGAAAAGCGTTGGAAAAATTTCAGCACGCGTATACATACAACGTGTGCGTGGAAAAAGGGCGAGAGTGAGAGAGAGAAACGAGAAAAGTAAAGGAGAAGGGAAGAGGAAGGTGCGCGCGCTTCCCGGTGTTTATTCACGTCTGCATAACCGAGATGAGTGCGTTGATTCGAGAGCGAGACTCTGTCGGTTCGTCGCGGTGACTGGAGGCTTGCCTCGGCAGAAAAAACGCGAGAAGAAAACGAGCAATGATGAATCATCATAGTAGTCCAACGAATGTCGAGTCTGTTGATATTGGGCCGCGTCGGGTTCTCGCTTCTCCTTTTCTCGAGCTCTCGCGGCACGCTCGGCGAGCCATTTTATTCGGAGCGCGCTTACTCCAAACACAGTACTCGGCCCGATCTAATTACGATATTACTTCGTTCGGATGCATCACTCGTGATCGTTATGCAGCCGCGAAACGCGCTCGCGGGACGAGCAAGTAATGTGTATAAATAAACCCGTTCATGGCGGAACAGTTCGTCTCTTTCCCTCTCTCCATCTCTCGATCGCTTACACGGTCGCCGTGTGTTGTTACACCAATGACAGCTCGTGAGCTTGGGAAAACTCTGACGGCTATTTTTCATAAAATCCCTCTGCTCCCACGCCTGAGAACTCGACGCTCGGGTATTTCCGAGTCTTTTTGTGAATAAAGTATATATATTTTTCGTTCCTCTTGCTCCGCCCCCCCTCTCTCTCTCTCTCTCTCTTTCACACACTTTATTTTCTCTCTTTCCCGTGTCTATATTCAGGATCGTTGGAGGAAAAAAGGAGAAACAAAAATATGTATATACACAGTCCGGGAACGTCCGTGTGCGCAGATTACACGGTTATAACCGAGCGAGCGAGAGCGCGCGCCCGAGTCGTGCGACCAGTCAGTCAGAGCGAGCAGAGTCAGAACTCACGCACTCGAGGAGACGCGCGCGCGTATACGTCCCAAGGTTTTCGAGCCCCGCGTTGTTACGAGTCGAACGCGCTCGAGGGGAGAGACGAAGAGAAGGACTAAATTGAGGGGAGAAGGACGAGATAGATCCTCGTTGTGCCCGGATTCGTCAACGGCCAGATACGAGCGTATAAAAAAATATACGATACGCGATTACGCGAGACCCCGCGCTTTATTCGCGTAGCGTGTGTTTTTACTCTCTCTCTCTCTCCGTGTCCCTCTTTCTCCTCAGCGCATTGTAACAGGAGTTTTCCCCCTCCGCTCGGCCGTTTGGCCTCTCCCTTCCCCCCAGCCCGCCGTACGAATTTCCCTGCCCCTCTTGTGGGGTCGTACACCCTTCCGTCGTCGTAATCGTCGTCGTCGAATGACAAAAGGAGCGCCGCGAGGAGGGAAACAAGGAGTGAGTGGACAAAGGAAGGGGAGCGATGCCCGTCCGAGCTGGATCCCCGTTCAAAGTTTTTCCGTTGTGACATGGCAGCTGACTACAACGAGTTATATCTTTCTCAGTTCGATAGGAAAGTGCGTGATTCACGTTGTTCGGGAGATCTTGGCTTTTCCGTTGCCGATGACTGTCTCACTCTCGTCGTTCCCGTCGTCCTCGTCGACGTTGCCCGACGTTATTCTCGATTCCAATAACTGACACAGGCCCAGCTTTCGTTTACCTCTCTCTCTCTCTCTATCTTTCTCTCTTTCAATAAAAGTACTGTATGTAGTAGAAAATATTTGAAACACACCCCCCGTCGTGTATATCAATTGTACACGATAATTATAGATTTTGTTTGACTCTGCGAGAAGGGAAAACGAGACGACGCGTGTGGGGGTGCTCCCGCGAGTGCCGCTCTTTTCTCTCGCGTTTTTTTCGCTCTCTCTCTCTCTTGTCTCCTTCCCTCACGATCAACGACTGTGATCCCATGTGACGCGAATTATACAATATTTATTCAAATAATGTCGCGTGTGTCGTTAAACAAGTCGCAGTACAGCCAGTACGGCTCGCGACGAGTCAGGAAAATTAGCACGGTGCGTTTTTATTTATTGTTTTCGCTCATTTCTCTCAATCTCTCATATGTGTGTGCTTTAAATTGTAATCAAGTGTCTAACGATTGTTTTTTTTTATTCTCTGTGTGCTTGTGCGTGCTTCTGTTGCAAGTGAGACCTGTTTTTGGCAAGTCGCTTCGCACTGCGGTTTCAACGAGAGTCGTCGTCGTCGTCGCTCGTCTCGTAATAACTAACAAACGGAGCGATGTTTTCAGTCGTACATTTCGTTGTATTTCATGAATGGCTGCGCCTGTAAATAACGACGAATGGAGAGTTTGCTGGAAAGTGTTGGGTGCGGAACGTGAGTCAAGGAAGCGCGTGACCAACCTTGACAATCGCGATAACTCGAGCGCGTACATACTTCAGCGCTCGCGTACGGTCTCTATTTCACACGAGAATGCAGCTTGCAACGCGTTTTTTTCATTCCTTTCTTTTTTTTTTCTTTTTTTAAATAGAACAGCGGACTGATAACTTTCTCGAGAGATAATGAGTTTCCGATGGATCGTTTAGAATCGTTTCGGAGTGAAGATTGATGCTTCGTCGAGCGCTCGTCGACGTCGCGAGCTCGGCAGGCATGAAAAAAATGCGGTGCAGGTAGCGGATCGCTAGTAGAGTAACCGCGGTATCTCGGACGAAGACGCCGCTGACTGTGCTCACGGCTGTAATGGCCGCGCGCGGCCGATCAGCTGATCACCGTCAACCTTCGCCCCCTCGGGACGAAGCCTCGGGCTAGGACGGCGCTCCGCGTGCATCCGAATTCTATTTTATTTCTTTTTTTTTCTATCTGCTTTTTTTTTCGAGCGAGCTTCAACGAGGGTGTTTCACGACTAAATTGTACAGTAATATTATAATAATCTTCGAAGAATTCCCGATAAATGTTTCTTCTTGTACGTAAGTAAGCGGAATCAATTGCCTCGTTTCTGTCAATATACGTTTCAAGAGCACTGTCATTAATTGTACTTAAAAATCGAAGCCTTTATGGGAAAAATGTAATAAAAATAAATTTCCTTCGGTTTTCTGCGATTTTACCAAAGTTTATTTCGTTTATTGCGGTTTGTAGAAATTTAGGCCACGCGGCTTACCGTCCGTTGGTACGAAAAACTGCAATGCCGAGAGATCTCGTTGATTCAAGGCTTTGAATTCAATCAATTCGAAATCCCGGCGTAATTTACGCGGAGCCATACCGCTTTGCCTTCGAACGTGTCTGTGCCGATGACGCATTTTTAAAAGAGAATAAATTTAAATTTAATTGTTTCTTTCTTCTTCTTCTTTTTCATCGGACGCTCTCTTTTCCGTGACATTGAATCTTATTTTTGGTCGCGACGGCGGAGAAAACCGAAGCGACTCTGGAAAATGGTCGATCGAGGCTCGGGCGGTAGCGAGACAAAGTCTCCTTGTACCAAATCGCGGGATACGTTTAACTTGTGCGAGTTTCGTCACGTCATGTAGGTCAATGATCGATGCTTATCGCGTGCGCAATCGCTTTTCCGTCTTTCTCTTTCTCTCGCTTGACGAAACAAGCCGATGGCAATGATACGAGGAATTCTTTCCTCGCCCGCGCGCATTATTTTCGTCTCGGAAGCATCAGCGCGTCTCTCCGGATCTCACTTTTCCACTTTGTAATATCTACTGAAACGAGAGTCGTGATACCGCTATATTTACAACGATTCGTTCATTTTTCTTGCAGTGACGTTTCGACGAGACGTTAAGGATGTATGCCCAAAATTTGACATCTCAAAACTTTTAGCGAATTTGAAATCGACGATAAACTTAATCGAATGGCAATATCAGTTATTCCGCATTGATTTGAAGCAAATAAATAGCATTCAAGATTACATCAAAGTCTGTGTTGCTTTAACCGGAAGTCGATCAAATTGCAAGAAAAAGCGAAAAAGAGTTTTCTACAACTATATTATCCTCGATCTTTCTACGAAAAAAAATCCATCGTTGTCGATGTTTCTACGGAAATATTCTTAATTGAATATTCATATCTACATTCATTATTCTTTAAATCACTAATTGGACAATAAAATTTATTGCCGTTATTGTTTGCGCATAAAAAAACAGCTTGAAAAAGAAAAACAAATAAGGTGCGTACTCTGCGGATTTGACTGGGCATACGTCCTTAAACGCTCTGATACGGTTTGAGCGTGGAAACTCAATTGGAAAAAAAGTGTAATTACATCTGCCCCGCGCTGCGGGCGCGTTTCGTAACGAGCGTGATTTTACATAATTCGGTATCGGTCGCGCACGTTGCTTGAGCGTAAAACGTCGCTGATTGCAAGATGCGAAGTGATCGGATGAATCACGAGCCAGGCGAGAAAAACGTTGCGACATCTCGTCACGAAAATTATATCGTGCCGGTCGCACGAACAATTTTTCTCGTTCGGCGTTCGTACACGCGACACGAAATGAAATAATCGCGCTACGATTATCCAAAAATGAAGATAAAAAAAACGGAATTCCGATTGGATTTTGAAAAATACGAAGATCGCGTTTTTTTGTTTGTTTGAGCGCGCTCAGGGTGCTACGAAACGTTAGCGATTGAGAAACAAGATTTTTATTTTTTCGTTTTCTTTTTTTTTTCGAACTCGCTGTCAAGGTGAACAGCTCGCTATGGATCTCCCGAGGCTCGTTGCACGTTAGAGGCTACGCAGACCGCGACTTGTAATTTTTCTCGCTAAATACGCTCGTGCATAGATATAGGAGCGACTGAGAATGAAACCGAGCGCGCCGACAGTTTTACTGATCGAGATCCGATCGTGAACGCGTTAACGCGCCGATACCCGATACGCCAGCTTCAAAGTCCATCAATTTTCAAACAGAATCCCCGACGGTTAGACTCTGAAAATAATTTGCTACATTTGCATTTGCTGATTTATCGACACGTGGAAAAATGCTGCTTTCGTGAATTTCTCGGTAGTCTGCAACGTGCTTTTTTTCCCCCGTTGAAAAAACTCATTGCTTTTGATTGAGTAATCGTTTTCAAGCACGTTCCAAAAGACACCAAAATGTGATACAGAGTACGGGAAAAACTACAGAAAGAGAGATAAAAAGGAGAAAAAAGGTCAAGTATATCGATGGAAAGAATCGGCTTGACGATTTAGCTCGGAATGTCCGATAGGTTTTACAATAATGTGTGTCAAGGATCGGTGTGTGCCTTCGTTTATAGGCTTTTGATTATTACGTCGATAATGCGCTGCCGATAGTGTGCGCATTCCTGAGGAAGATTTCTCTTTTTTTTTCTTATCTGAGGAAACGAGCGATGGCGATGAGCGAATCAGCGGAAAAAAATTCTTGTTGCGTGTCGTTTTTTAGAGTTTTCACGATATTTTCCTTGTTTTTGGAATGCCGAGCAGACGGAGAGCGAGTATTCGGTGGAGGAACAAGCGAGATTAACGGGAACCGATGGAGGCGTCGACGAGACCTCGCCCGAGGATGAAGCTGGATCTTTGTGCGAATATCACGACATCCCGCCACCCCCTGACGGGGGATACGGATGGGTCGTCGTATTCGCATCTTTCATGTGTAACATGATTGTCGATGGGATCGCCTACACCTTCGGCGTATTCCTTGGTGAATTTGTCAATTACTTTGGGGAGGGAAAGGGCAAGACTGCCTGGGTCGGTTCGTTACTTTCTGGAATGTACCTCAGTGCAGGTTAGCTATTTTCATTCCCTAACTAAGGTAAACGTCCCGCTAGTTGGACAGCCAAGGATTTTCTCACTTTATCTTCATTTTTTAAGAAATTCAAAAAATCTGCTCCAAATTCACACGTTATCGAGATAATTACCAACTTGAATGGTAAATGTTTAACGTCATAAAACTGACAACGCGAGCTGACGATTGACCAACTTGCAATGAAATAATTCTCTTTTAACGACAGATTTATGACAAATTCTCCAAGCACTTTCTGTTATTATTTAAAATATTTTAAAATAAATGAGTTAAGATATCAAGAAAACGATAATCAGAAAGATTTTCTTTTGAGGTGATTTTCGAGTCGTCCGTTTGATAAAAATCCTACACTGACAGAGATAACTTTATCGCGCTGAATATCATCATTGCACAATAAATTTTTTAATCGGTAAATTACACTCTTTCGCGGAGAAAGTCGACTTCTTGAAGAAAATAAAAAGTAGATGCTATTCTCCTTTCGATACAATATAACGTATAAATCTTACTTTTTCCAAAATATTAATAAATTTGAATTTTAAAAACGTGTATCTATTTTTCATTCATCTCTCCTCCCGTATATTCTCGTTTCACGCGGTACAACTGAAAGATCACCCTTAAAAAATCCTTCATTTTAATGGAATCGTCGATATAAAAGACTTACTTTTTAGGACCCGTAGTGAGCGCTTTGACGAACAAGTATGGATGCAGAGCGGTTTGCATGGCGGGAAGTTTCATCGGTGCAGCGGCGTTTGTACTTTCAACGTTTTCGACATCTGTAAATATGCTCATGATAACTTACGGTGTAATCGGAGGTGAGAAACGTCGAATCTTTTAAATGAAAAACTTTAAGATAAGATGTTTCGAACAGTTCTTTGTAGTCTAGTAAAAAATTATGGTAATTCGGCCATTAAGGCAAATCCAACTAAATTATTAAATTGTGATAATTGCGAATAAATAATGTTTTATTAACAAAAAACAATAATACAGTCGATGTGCCACAATGATCGAATTACTTTGAAAATTGCATTTTAAATAAAATCTCTTTCACTCGTAAACTAATAAAAGTAAAGAAGAAAAAATATTGAATTGCATATAAATTTATCTAAAAATTGAGAAGAGATTGGAATTTTTGTTTTTCAAAGACAAAACGAGAATAATGAAAACTCGGTTGAGCTGGCTTATTTTTTGCTGGAGTGTTTGAATGTCGTTTATTATTTCAGGTATCGGCTTCGGTCTGATTTATCTGCCGGCGGTGGTGTGCGTGGGCTACTACTTCGAGACAAAGCGATCACTGGCAACGGGAATAGCCGTTTGCGGATCTGGCTTCGGGACGTTCGCGTTCGCGCCACTGGCAACGATGTTGCTCGAGTCGTACAATTGGAAAGGGGCGAATTTAATATTGGCCGGACTTATATTGAACTGCGCGGTATTCGGGGCAATGATGAGACCCCTCGAGTATCCGAAGCCCTCCTCGGTCAAGCCGCTTCTCCAGCGAATGGCCGAGGAAAAGAGGTTTCAGATGGAGCGCGGCAGCATCAGCGGCTCGTACTTTATGGTTCAATTGCCGGACGGCTCCATGGAGAAGAGAATGAAAATGCCGATCAACATCGACCCTGGCGTTCATTCTAGCTTCAATCTTGATCAATTAGTACCTGGTAAACTTGTCTCTTACGTTTTCAACACTAATGCTCCTTCTTCAATATGCATAATTTTTTTATTTGAAGAGAAAACTAATTGCAGGGGAAACGGAACATTTGCAAATATTTCACAAATGTCTATCTTCAAGACGTGATAAATTTTAAAATATATTAACATAATTCTAGCGCCATTCTCTTCATTTTGCAAAAATATTTAAAAATCACTCTTAATAAAATTCATTTCATCAAGTAACAGTGAATTTGTCGACGAATTAAGCCAAAAAACTTATTTTTTGATTGTTTTTTGAATTTTTCAATATGAATTCTTGAATTCTGCCTCGAATAACTATCATTTCCGTTATCTACAGGAAATTTCCGATCGAATAAGGTCTTAAAATCGAAATAAAAAAATTCGAAAAATTTTGCGAATTTTTTAAGGTATTCAAGGAGTGATAACTTTTTAAAAAATTGATGAATTAACGTAATTCCAACGCCATTCGCTTAGTTTTGTAAAAATCTTTAAAAATTACCCCCCTAATAACGTTGATTTGGTGAAAAGAAAGAAAAGATATCGTAATTTGAAATTTTCATGGGTCTAAAAGATCCCAGTGAGACCCCGTAAGAATTCATAAAATTTTTGAAATTTTTTTTTTCGATTTCAAGAGCCTATTCGATCGGAAATTTCCCATAGATAACGAAAATGTTAATTATTTGGGGCGAAAATGAAGAATTTATATTGAATATACCAAAAAAACTGGATTTTAAATCAATTTTTCTATTACCGCGAGGGCGCGAAGCCTGCTAGTAATATATATATACAGATGTGTGTTAAATGAATATCGGGAATCGGGATTGGTTGAATAAGCCTCAGAGATTCGCTGTCGCGAAAGAATATTAAATTACGGTAGTTACGATTGAACGTGTAACTCTAAAGGAACGCCTTTAACACCAGTACCAACGGTGCCGACCCTGCCGACGATCTCGGAGGTGAAGGTCCAGGAACACTCGTCGAGCGGAGCAACGAGCAACAGCGGCAGCTTGGACCAGCTTAAGAGCTCTTCCGTCAAGTCGAAGAGCAGACGGGGCATCGACGACGCGAAGGACGGAAATGACAAGACCGAGAGCGAATTCAACAAGCCAATTATTCCGAGAAATGCTTCCCAGCCGGCGTTCACCACCCACGTTCAGGGGCTACCGAAAAATGGCTCTGTGCCTTTTTTCGATCGCATTAGGAAGACCAGCACGGGCGAGCGGTACAAGCCAAGTCTCAGCGCTATCAAGAACTCGAGAACGACCCTCAACTCCAACGGTGACATAAGAAAGAGTTTGCATCTCAGATTGTCAAACAGCAGCATGCTTGGTTCGCGAAACAACAACACCGAAGTCGACGTAAGTTCTATATATCTCTCTCTCTCTTTTTCTTTTCAAGTATCATTTTTCGTTGGCTTTTATCCGAAACAAGAAGGCTTTCTTTGTAACTCTGCCAAAACTTACAATCCTGATGAAAGAAATGCGAAAACTCGCGCATCTGTTCCCACTTGAATAATAAAAATACTCGAATGTTCCCGGTCATCAGGAATTTTGCATTTAAAAATAATTTTCGGTTGAGACAAAAGTTAGTTTCGCAGAAACAAAGCGTATCACGAATCGGGAATGACGAAAATTGGCTCTTGCCAATTCCTCTCTTCCACTCCGGCAATTATGGGGTGTTAGAAAATGAATTCGTCCAAATTTTATAAATCTTTCGATTTATAAAAATGAACACTTCTCGTGAAAAAATCAGTAAAAATTTTATTTTATGTACAAAATAAAATCATTTTTTATAAAATAAAAATGATTTCAGGATGGCGAGAGTATTACGTTTACGACCAGCAAGTCCAGCATTCCCAAAGAGAAGGCCCTGATCGTCCGTCCGCTGTCGCGAAAGGATATTTTTTACAGCGGCAGCGTGATCAATCTTCCCGAGTATCAGAGTCAAAAGTCGCTAGCTAATTATCGTCAGAGTGTTATTTCGTTGTCCAAGTCTGTACGGGGAGACGTGAGAGATGGAGACATCGAGAAAGCCCCTCAACGTAAGTTATACTATACTTTGATGAATTACCGAATAATGATAAAAATTATATTGTGGTTTTTCTTCAGAACCGCTCTGTCCGTGCTTGGTACTTCCCGAGTCATTCAAAGAGGCCTTAGCAACAATGATGGACATGTCACTGTTGAAAGATCCCGTATTTCTTTTGATCGGTATCAGTAACGTATTCGGAATGGCAGGATTGTATGTACCTTTTGTATATTTGGTGGACGTCGCAATTCAGGATGTAAGTTTCTTTTTTTTTCATAATAACTTTCTTCGATAAATTTATTTTATAATAAAGTTATTAATATTAAAAAATATATATATATTTCAGGGTATTGATAAAAATTCAGCGTCGTTTCTTTTGTCTATAATTGGAATAACGAACACGGTGGGTCGTGTTGCTTGTGGTTACGTGGCCGATTTTCCTCAAGTCGATTCTCTCTTGTTGAACAATATTTGCCTGGTTATATCAACGATCGCGGTCGCTGCGACACCGCTTTGCCATACTTACACAGCTTACATAGTAATGAGTATTTTCTTCGGTATCGCGATATGTGAGTATTGAAAAAATAGGTCGCTCGCGATGTTGTTGAAATTGTTGAAAATAAAATATCAACCGTCACGAGGATAAATCAATGACTGGGACGAATATTGACTTTCACAGCTGGCTACATTTCTTTAACGTCGATCATCCTGGTGGATCTTCTCGGTCTTGATAAACTGACGAACGCCTTCGGTCTTCTAATATTGTTTAGAGGCGCAGCAGCGATAATTGGATCTCCGCTGGCCGGGACTGTATACGACGCGACCGGAGAGTACAGTATACCGTTTTTCATGGCCGGATTTTTCTTCTTTATGAGCGCCGTAACGAGCTTCATGGCGCCTGCGATGAAGCGCTGCAGCACGCCACAGGTATTGTGATTTATCCGCGCAAACGGATCCGATATAGAAGCCGAGATTTCATGGGATAAATACCCTTTTTTCAGACTCAACCTGTGATACTAGATACTCTGACACCGATAGACGAGGACATCGAGGAAGAGAACGAGGACGACATCCCGGAAATAATCGAGACAGCTCCCTCACCGTCTGACCCTCCGGAGAAGGAGATCAAGCAAATCGAGTCAGTGTTATAAGCGAGTCGAAGAAAGAAGAAAGAAAGGAAATGGAACGGGCTCTCTTGGGCCCATTTAACCCCAATCTCCGAGCCAAACCTCTGTCCAGGTCCAGGAGACTCGCGTGAATTCGCGTCGACACGAGAGTTTCGTACGAGGTACACGAAACACACGTTTCTTTACTTTTGTTCGATAAACTGTAACTGAGGCACAAGAAGCCAATGAAACGAGCATTGGCTGCAGAAGAGTACTTTGAAAATTAATCATGCCATTTTTTTTTTAATTTTTTGCTAACGAGGCGACGGAGAATGAGATTTTTTTTTCTTTTTGCGGATTATTCAGTATCGATCGACTCAGTATCAGAATAAATATAACCGGAGCGAGGATTAACGAATGCATTGGCTCTAGCGTAACGAGCCAAATTTTAAAATAAAGAGAGAGAGAGAGAGAGAGTTACTTGTTTCGAGGCTGTATTAGTGAAGTAAAGTTTTTAATTAACGGAGATACTCGCGTCGTTGGCGGAAAGAAATAAAAATAAATACAATGAAGCTGATATATTTTATCGTCGATATGTCCCGCCGAGCGCACGCTTGCATCGCGTTTGCGAAAGTTCTATATTTCTCAAATAGTGTGCGACAAATGTACATAATCGTGAAGAGAGAGGAGAAGATTTATGAGGCACGTTACGGAAATTAATAACAGATAATACGTGTGTAATTCGCAGTAGCAGCAGGGTGTACTCAATTATTCATTTTGTAAATAATATTAATGAATTTGTAAAATAGCTGATAAAAGAGCCGAACGCTAAGATTAGATAGATAATTGCAACTTCGAGATGATTTCTATATACGCTGAAGGAAAAATAGCTGTACTTCGATATTCCAAAGTTTAACTTTCTTTTTTTTTATCGCGTGTAAAGTTAAATCGTGGAATATAAGTGTCGATTTTGGGAGCCCGCAAGCTCCCCGTGTAGGTAAATTTCAATTAATATATGCTATAGAGCTCCGATAAATATTCTCGTATATTTAATAGCGATCGCGATCAATAAAACGGTGGAGATCCCTCGATCGCATCGAGACGGATCATTTTTTAAATTATTTCATCGGCTCGATCGTCAGGGAGCCACCGTTCTATCGATAAGCAGAAATAACGTCAGATTTAATTAGGAGTAACATAAGTAAATAAAATAAAAAAAATGCACACATCAAAAATAACGTGACACGAGGACATAAAAACATGAGAAGTGAGAGATCATCATCGTCGTCGTCGTCGTTCAAATGAAAAATGATTTGACACTGTTTGACTAAATCATTATTCTATTTTAATAAAGATGCAAATATAATTTTAATTCTACGTATACGTGAACGGATAATAACGATTTTGTATAATTATTTTTTTTACGATACGTTTGTCTTTCCCTGTACGAATCGTTCACTGTTTATTTAACTACGAAAGCGCATTCAATTGTTTTTCATTTATACGCTGACTTAATCTATTTTGTTTCTTTATTTCCAAGTGTCACGAGAATTCTCGCGAATTCGTTACAATAAGCATGTTAAAATCGCGAGATGAGCCTCAACACTCTGGAACAATTTGCGGAGACAGTGTGAAAGTTCAACGAAATTCCCACAATTTCCGGATTTATCGTTATCAACAAAGCTATTTCAGGTCTGAAAATTGTTACTTAATCGTTTGAAGTTTGATGCTACCGGACCCGACTGCGATAATAATGATCAATCCGGAAATGAAACGATGAGAAAAGTGAACATTTTCTGCCAACCGTCAATTTTGTAAGTTTCTCTCACTCTCTCTCTCTCTCGGGAAAGAAAACCGTTATCGAGGAGAAAATGTCGCATTGTCTCTGGAGAATAATTTCCATTTGCCGCGCGAATCGCGTGTTGAACCTTGAGTCGCGTATGTATATATCGTAGATAATTAATCTATGCTCGCCTACGAATTTGTATGTACGATTTCCGCGAGATGAGACAGGGGACAGAGACGAGGGAAGAGTTTGATGAAAATTAACTGTAAATGTTGTTGAAACCCTCCCCCGGATTGCACACAATAATGTAAATAAATGAATATATTGAACCATTAAAAATGAAGGGGTTACCGTGTGCGGATCGGGAAGAATGAGAGTATAGGACTATGCCTGATGGGAATTTCGTTTCTTTCTGATCTCAATTTTATCGAACATCACCGCGAAAGCTTTATCATACATATTTTCCTGAATTATCGACGAATTCAGTCAGGTAGGATTCCGTGAAACGCGACGAGAGAAAAAAATTGTCAAGCTTTTGAGCCTATGCGACTTTTCGTCGTCGATCAATAAAATAAAACAGCTCGAGCTTGGAATTTGCGAAATATTGGTGAAAAACAAGAGCGGATCGGCTCACGTTCGCCTCGTTACCATTGCAAATACTATAGCGAAGACTTTACGATAATAATTTTCATATCTTGTTTACCGCTGCAAGGATGTATGAATAATGCTGAATTAATGAAAAAATAGAAAAATTAAAAAAAAACGGATGGCAGAGAAACGATTTGCGATTGATTAAGCAAATTATGATAATCCGGGCTGAAATGCACGCCTAATGAAAAAAAAAGTACGACGAGAGAAAACGAAGAGAAAAACAGAAAAATACGTCGCGCATACTCACCCACGCTCACACGCGGTACTGAACCTGTTGAATTAATCTAGAGATTTCAAAGTTATAATGATAATTGAGGAGAGAGAGAGAGAGAGAGAGAAAACGAAGAGGAAAAAACAATAATCGGTTACGTGTGTGAGAGGTGAAGTATTGAGCGAGTTTATGTGTGACTGTTTCGTGTAAATTGTGTATAGGTATGCGTTAAAAGTGCGTCTGCGTGTGCGTGTGTACTCCGTGGCTTATTTTTTTGAATGTACATTAATTGAAAACAAGAAAAAAAAGCGTTATATTTGCGTGTGCACGCGTTCTCTGAGTAAAATAAACAAATGAAGAAATAATGTGACAAAAAAAAGAATCAGAAACGCCTACGCGCATAACTGCACGCCCCATTTTGTGCATATGTTAATAATATATATTGTATTCGTATATAAAAAATATATACTATATTATATTATATTATATTACATGATATGGTACAAAGACGGAAAAATGTATTGGAGTGAAGTTTATCGAAATTTTAAGGAAGAATTATGAATTTTTATTATCGAAAATTATTCACGTCTTGTTGTCCCTTTTTTTCTCATGCGCAAGGACATTCTATTTCAATTTGCGGTTTGAGTATTCAAAGCTGGAAGGTAGACCACATTTTTTCGAATCGTTTGTCGCGATTTATTCATTTGAATAGTATATTTTTTAAAAGATATAGTAGAAAAACTATTTTTGAATTACAAATGTAGAAACGAAAAATCACGGTGAAAAAAGTCCTTCGAGATTAAGAGCGTCTTGCCTTTTTTTTAATACCGAGCAATCGCTAAATTTTTTATACACTTTCAATTGATGTATTTACAAATATTCTGCGAAATTATGAAACGATTCACTCGAAAGATATTTCATTCAAGCGTTATCTAAATTCGTGCAGTGAATTTACGAATTTATCGAAAAAAGTTGGTCCCAAATGCAGAGATAAGATCGTGGTTCGAAACACACTCGTTCGCTGACTTGTCGAGTACTCGGACAAGTGCTGCCATTGCTCGCTCCACGTTCAAAATATTTTTGCGTACCGTTCGGAGATCAAGAAAATATTTTCATTATCGACGAAATTTGAACGACAATTCTCTTCAATTTTGAATGAAAACCATTTTTTCCTCAATTGATTTTTGTAAAAGCGATAATTATATGGCGTTTATCAAAAAAAAAGATAATAATAATCTGTTTAATAAAAAAAAGTGTTTGACTTGTGAACCTTGATATAAAAAGGGATCGAGAATTTAATTTACGAACCATCTGGAGAGCAAAGTGTCACCGAAATAACAGTATAAGAATTTTAAATTGGAATGTCATGGAGAGAGTGTTGAAATGTTCAAGGGGTATTCACCTGTCTTCGGTTGTTCCACGGGCTTTAATTTATATTTTATTTTCCGTGCGGGAATATCGTATGATGAGGGTTCGAAAATGAAGCGAACCGGAGTGGGCTTTCGCGGGGTTACAGCTTGTCTGGAAATATGACATTGACGTCGGAAACTCGGAACGAGAGAGCCAGACGGTATTTCCTCCGCCACCTCTCGGTCGCGTACTTTTCATATCTCTTGCCAATCGGCATTCGCGAGATTTCGTTTCACGGTTAATTGCACCTCGATCTATTACGTCAGAGGGGTGTGCGCGTGTGTGCACCAACCATGCATCGGCGACTTTTAACAGGACTCGACCGCTCGACAATCCCTCGCGTTCGATCCTGCCAACATTATTGCATACTTTGTCGATACTTTTCCTCCCGAAACAGCCGACCGATAAATCCGTGCTTGGTATATACACGAAAAACTTTTAATGAGTGTCGCGAACAAGTGGGACGAGATGAATTAGGACAATAAATCTCTATAGAAGCTGCTACGAAAAACAAAAACCACGAAAATAAGCTCGAAGGAGAGTAAATTAATTCTCAATTTCTCGAGTTGCATCGAGTGATAAAATTTACCTGGCGACATGCCAGATATTCCAGCGAGAATCGCGCGTCCGCGAACGCCAGGACGAGATTCTCATCCTTATCTCCATTATTTTTCGTTTTCTTCCCCCTCGCATGTTTTTCTTTCTCTGTTCTTTTTCAGCGATGAGCCACTCCGGTTTTCCGGATTTTTTTCTCGGGAATCAATGGACACGGGGGAAAAAAAACTTTCACGCGCATCGAGGCATCGATGCTCGCGTTGCATTCAAAGAGACGACGATTCTGGTTTCGGTGTCTCACTCGGACGAGAAAAAAAAATGAAATCTGGAACCAATCCAATCCTGGGATGTTCGTGCGTCTCGCATAGCCGACGTCTCGAGAATTCGCGGACGGAATAGTACACGCATCTCTGCTCCTCGAGTGGATTTGTTTCAAGACGTCCACGATTACGAACCCGTCCGTATTCATATTTATGACAAAATTGCTAGTAATCAATTTTTACAACGAATTTTTACAAAGAATTCGTATGCATGGAAAAAAAATTACTATGTATAGTATAATTTGACACTTTTGAGTACTAGAATAAAAGAAATTACAAATTTTTTTTAAACAACTCTTTCGGGCTCAAACTAATGAAAAAAATATGATGCTAAAAGTACAAAAAAGAAGAAAGAAGGCTAATTATTTTTCTCATAAAAGTGGGTAGCTGACCAGGTTCATTGATTACTAGAAACAGAGTCAAATTTGCTTTTCAATTAACAGAGACATCTTTATGTTGCAACGTTTTAGAACTCGACATTTTAAATATTTTATGAAAACTCTATATCCATAAGATTTCTTTAAATATACTAGTTCCTTTGTACATACGTTTTACGAATCATTTCAATGCAAAAAAACGCTATGAATTTATTCCAACGAATCTACGAATCTTTTTTCATTAAAAAAAAACGTTACGAATTGATTCTATGAATTAGATACCGACATATTATTATCGAAATACATAGTAACGATTTTGATTTAAAAAATGATAAAAATTGCTACAAGTTTTGTATAAAAAGTTGTGCACGCGTATGTAGAATACGTTAAAAAAAATAGTCAGCGTGGAGCGAGCGGAGAGGCCCAGTAGGTGATAATAAGTTGGTAAAAGGTACACAGAGAGTGTCGAGATAGCCGGAGTAACGTCGAGTTAAAATAGCGGGATCGCGGGCGCGCAAGCTCCCGTGAAAGTTCGCGCGTCGAGCCGGCGCGCGGCGGGCATCGCGGAGAGAGCCCCTTCCGTTGTGCTTGGGATTATAGAGCGCTCGCCGGGCCATACAGTCACTGTTTCTGGTAGTGCGGTGGCTACCGGGTTCCGCCGTTTTGCCGCCCGGTTTTGTAGGTTGACAACGCGCCGCCGGCGTCGGCGGCGGCGGAGACGGCGACGACGACGACGACGACGACAACGACGACGACGACGGTGGCGGCCGCCCCCCGCGCGAAACGCGTTATCGGTGTGCCCGCCGGGCACGCCGGAGTGTGCGTGTCCCGCGCGCACGACGCGCACTACCGCGCGCTCCGTACAAAATGTAAAACCGAGAACCCGGTTTGTAACTTTTCGTCGTTCGCGGTGAGCAGAACTCGTAACTCGCGCGCGCGACCATCGCGCTTCCGCGCTTCGTCCCGATAAAAACCCCGACAAGTACCTCAATCCAGACCGAACAATTACGAAAATAACTCAAAGGGACTCTATATACACTTTCACTCTCGTAGGCAAGAAGAACAAAAGGAAAAAAATAAACATATATATATAGTGACGACGACGACGACGAGGAGGAGAGAACGAGAAAAGAGAAGCATTCCGTGTGTGGAATTCCTATCGCTACGAGTAGTTTTATCTCTCGTCGCTCGAGCATTCTCGCGCTCGTTTCTACTAACAAGTGCACAAATACAACGCGCAACATTGTCTACTTCGTCTCTATGTGTTCGTGTTGTGAAGCTTTTTTACGCGTTTTCAGCGATAGAGACGAAAAAGCGGATACTTATCGGGATTTGTTTTGGCACATTGGCGCCCTCTCGTTCGATCTCCAACTTTGCAAAACGTGCGTATATACACATTATTATTATTATTATTGTTGTTGATTATTTTTGCTTATTCCACTCTCTTCTCGTTTTCCTTGGGCGCACTTTTGCGCCTGCCGATTCCCGAGCGCGATCTTGTCACGCGAGTGAAAATTCGCGTCCCCCCACGATTATTATGTGTGTATACACGATCGGAAGGAGAAGGCGGTGGGACCAGTCATGGACACGGACTCGTGCGGGAGCGGTTCGACGAAAAAAAAATCGTCTCGCGCGGTCTCCCTGGCACAGATTCGATGCCAGGTCCACAATGAGGATCGCGAGTCCCGTTCGGCATGTACCCCAACGACGTCCGGTCGTTTTTCTTATCTCGAGTTTTTATTTTGTCTCATCCGATCGGTCTCTGGCTCACGCGCGGGACGAGCGCGAAGATAGCGAGAGCAGTTTTGGCCAATTCGCCGGCTGCTTCTTTTATTCTCATCGTTCCTCGCGTCGCCGTCTCGCTCCGGAGACTTTCTTTTTTTCGCAGCTCGCTTTTATTCACGATTCCGGCGGCGCATGGTGCGCGGCCGGAGATGCGCGATGAGGATATCGTCCGTATAGTGTTCGGCTCGCACGCATCGCCGTCGATCCCGGCGGGGACTCGCTGCGAGAATTAGTAGCGCAAACTCGTTCGGGCACGCACACGCTCCCACGTGGCCACGTTGGAACACGTGTTCCCCGAGCGAGAGCGAGTTTTCGGCCCTCGCGGACCGTTACCCGCGCCGCCTCGATCGTTTCATCAATTTCCTCCTCCCGATCATCGCTTCACTCTCTCTCTCTCTCTCCCTCGTCAAGTCCTGCCAATCCGGACACGAATCGCACGTGCGCATCAGCGAAACGTTTCCTATGCGAACACAGTGCGACTTGAATCGTTTTATCATGTCGCTTGTATTCTTTCGGATGGTCGAACACACGCCTTATTTGCGCGCGTATACTCTACCATTCTCAAAGCTATATTTATATTCCTATGGAAAATTCCACGGTTCGCACAGAAGCAGGCCCGAGAGGGCTCTCCTTCCTTCCTCTCGCGCGTCTCTTATTCCTCCCGACTTTTCCGCGACGGCGCTTTTTTTCATTAGCTCTCCGTCGGGGTCAAAAGTCGCGAGTTTCAGCCCGACGCAGAGGCGAGATGAACGGAGGCACGTCGGCGGCGGAATCGGCGACGAGCCTTCCCAAAGAATTTCGTGAAATACACTCGCGCTCCGGGGCCAGAATACTCTCTCCGAAACGACGCATTGCCGCTCACCAATGAGCCACACACGTCTCTATATTATATTGTGCAATCTATGTATGTTATTTCAACGGTGCGTATCTCCAAAGCGGGACGCTCAGCGGTTTGTATTTGACAAAGTTTACACGCGCGGAGACTACGCATCTGTCGATAACGTATGCAAATTTTGGATCTTCCAGTCAATTCTCGACGGCGATCCAGTATGCGATGTCGGTGACTCACTGTCACGTGGCTGCTTCGAAAATAATGGAATTTTTTTACATTGTTGTACCACTTTTTGTTCGATTAACGATGAAAAATCGCGACAACTTTCATACATTTTTCATTAATGCGCTTGAAAAAATTCTTCCATATTATTTATAAAGCGATGCATTTAACGATCAAAAAGGTTCTTTAACACCGCAAAATTTACAAATTTATCTACTCAATTTCTATACAATACCGCATTATTTATAATTTTACTTATACAAATTTGATACACATTATAAAACTATATACTGAATCTTTATTTCAAATGAAATAATAAATTTACAAGGTTAATGCACTGTGTTCCACGATCAAAGAAAATCATTGGCAAAAATTGTACAAGCGTTATAAAAATGTTTTAAATTTTTAGGGAGGAGAAGAATAAGCGATGAAATTTTTGAGGCTATATAGATAAGTAAACGGAAGAGGGATGCGGTTAGCGGTCGAGTTACACATAATAGTGTACATTGTTATATTTAAGGACGAATTATATGCTGAATGGAATACACATTTTCTCTTTGGTCGATGATAACGCGTTTCCATGAAAATTGACTCGTTGGAGAAATTTCCAACGAGGAAAAAATAATAGAGTTCGAGATTATCCCTCGTATCTCGAATTCTCTTTTTAGCAAGGACGTTTAAACGGCGGGGATTAAAATACGCCGCGAGGACCGGTTCCGATTTTACGATACGATAATCCTAATTATCCGGCATAACGTATTTTTCCACTGTCTTCCCGAGCAACGGTAGCTTCTATTGGCATTCTTTATATATGCGCTGACGGCGACAAGAAAATGTTAAAAAAGAAAGAATTTGGTCAAATATTCTCCCGTTCGATTTTCGCCAGATATACTGACAATAAAAACGAGAAAAAGGCGCGATTTTAAAAGTTGGAACGAAATGAAGTTGTGACAGAGGTCCGTGGTAAGATTCTCTTCGATTCCATTGGTAATTTATCTTTCCGGTTGGACGATCATTCACTCGAGGCAATAAAGCGCGGATCGTACCGGGCGAAAAGTCAACAACGAATTTATTCGCGGGAGTAAATCGTATGGAAATCGAAGTATCACACGGACAGTCTCGAGGTATATTTAAGCAAACGGGAGCATGCATATGCATGCAGTTTTTTTTCTACGTCTACGTGTATTGAGCCCGATATCGCCGGTATACCCAAAGCTTTTAAAAATATGGAACAAACGCTACCGAAACGCTGTGACAGCGGGGTCTCCCAGTCTCCTACGAATGACGAAAAAAAACCTGCGTCATTGCGTTCACGAAAACCAATAAATCCGCACGATAAAAAAAAAACGAAAAATTATACCCAGCAAATATATTCATCCTTGCAGAAATTGGTGAGTCGAGAGAAAAAAAATAATTTGACCGTGACACTTTGGAGAAAAGTGTCGAGTTGTGATTAAAGTTTGACTGGCCAAGTTCGTGGAGCAATAATAAGACGATAAAGATATTCGACATAGCTGAAAATGACGTAACCGGAAATTCGACCGGCGCGTGGAGTCCTCGACGAAATCGATCCGGCAGGAGAGAAGAATAATTCAGTCGATGGAGAAACGATTTGAGAAAGATCATCGGAAAAAATTCGTGAAGAACGGGATCGAATTTCTATTTTTGTTCTTCCAGATAAAAAAAAAGAAAAAAAAAATTGACATTTACGATAAAGCCGGACACAGCGAAAAGCTGGCAACTGCGAATGATTTACATTTCCTAAGTCTATTTATGGTTTTATGAATACGATAAAGGTAGGCGGATAATTGATAAGAGAGCGGCGAAAAGCGCATCGAGGGCGCTGTACAGCGAACTTTGACCGAGCACGTGCTGCCTTTTTCACTTTTATTGTCCAGTACAATAACCGTGATTACGACCGGTTGCCTCGTTTCCCCCGGCGCTCGATGACATTTTTCAAAAACAACGAAGAAGCTTTTTTTTATTGTTGATGTTCTTTTTTTTATTCACATAGCTCGGCCGCATTTCCGTCTTCCCTTCGCCCTCTTCTCTCCTCTCTGCGTGTATAGTTATGACGCATCTCGATAAACGAATGTCAGCAACAGATGCGAGTCCGCGAGCGCAAACAATTTTGCACGCGTTGTCTCGTGTCCCCTATCGGTCTGCGGCTCGCCACGTAAACACTCGATCGTTATTCACTTTACCAGCGAACTACCCTAATTCGATAATTGCCGGGCGAATCGGCTGCGGATCGAATCGACATCTTTAATTCTCTCTTCAAAAGTTTTCAGGGCTGATTCTACGCACTGGGATAAAAGTTTGATTGAATCAATCGAATCACTAAATCATCGGTCACGGGCGGCAAAACGCACTCATCTTATACAAATATTGCATGAAATGAATGAGTAATAATTTTTAAAATATTTAGAATGAATGAATTTTTGCTATGTTGTTATCTAAGTACATGAAAAAAATTCGTACCAAATTTGAAATCGTTTTATTGAATGGGTTAAGAATAAAATTCTAAGGTTGTTAAGATTTAACGTTATACTTCTTACATATGTCTTGAAAACATAAAGGAGATAATTACTTTTAGTACGCGAGTATTGAATGAACTAACTAATCGTTTTTCTCAAATTTATCGACACGGTGTGGCTTTGTCTAATTCTGTTTCGATGAAAATTATTTTTTATTTCATCGTCGGCTAATGGATTTCTGATGATAACGGAGAAGTATCGCGACGGCGGAGTTTTCGGTAAATAATATAGTTCTTTTTATGACACTCCGTTTATAAAAATTCGGAAAAACAAGATAACACACGGTACAAAAATTCCGGAGAGGTTTTAAGACAATAGCGCTCGCTAGCTTGACATACCTTTTCAGTATTTCGATAAGTGACACGCCTCGTACGAACTCGAAAAGAATTTTTGTGTACTTTTTATCGAAGATATACGGAGTGCTTTATTTTTTTCCCTGTAGAGACATGCGAGAAACAAGGCCATTATGTGGCGTCTGACGAAAGATCGCGTCGACAATAATTTTCGAAATTTCAATCTCAGTTATTCGATTAAGAAGAGATTATCGGAAAAGATTATTCATATACGATCGCTTATAAACGCTTGATCGCAATCTCCCTACATAAATAACGCCAACTTTCGAATCTCGTTCTTTTCTTCGTCGACATTTTACAGGTCAGAATCAACTGTGTTTTTTACATTTTTTTTTTGACTTTGTTCAAGCGAATTTATAGCTCGGAAGCAAAAATTTGACGAAGAGATATATGAGCGAGAGTCGATCATCGCGAATTTCGTTGGGACACGAGGAACCCTTGAGTTCTCGCATCGTTAGACCGAGAAGAAAAGGAAGTCGAATAGGTTAGGCCGTCCCACGCTTGAGCATCCGGCGACTTCCGTGTAACGGAGTACCTCCCGTTTCGCGTTTAATTATTTAATGCTCAACATTGAGAGATGTGACACACAACGGTGGCAATCAAATTTAATAACAATAAAAATATTTTTCATCAAATTGGTACGACTGGTATAATCGACTTTTAACCGCGAACCCGAGTCTGTGTCATGTCACATACATATGTCTAAAAAAGTTGTATTTTTACTCATTAAAATGAGAAAATCTCCCGTATACATGTAAAAATGAATTTACTCACGTTTTATGCGAGTAACTTTAAATACATATTATGCATATTGATGTATTCCTATACGTAATTTTAAAAGCATTTTTGCGTTTTAATTCACGATTATTTGGAAGAATTTTTTAAATTTGATTTCGAAAGCTTATTCGATCGTAAATTTCTCGTAGATAACGAAAATATGCTTATTTTTTGTCGTTATCAAAGTGTATTCGTGCATATAGAAAAGGCCAAAAATCAATTTTTTGGCTTTTTCGACATTCTTCTACGAGACGATTTTAAAATCATTTTTCCCACGCACTCCACAACAAATTTCCGATCGCGAGAAGGCTCTTCTTCAACTACGAATTAAGAGACCCTCGAATTGGCGATTTCGGTTGAAAGGGTCACGATGTTTAAAAAACTGAATTTAGTGGCCGCGGCAAGGTTTTGGAGCTTCGCTCGCACATGTGGGACCGAGAAGTCTTCTTCGCCGCGAGGCATACGCACACACGCCGACTCGGAGATCCGTACACGCGCACTCGTCGAAGTGTAATATTAATCGAGGAGATCTCGAGAGGAACCCGTGCTCGCTCTCGATAAAGTGTTGAAACAGTCTGGCGCGAGAGGCCAAACTCGCGCGAATAATCTTAACGAAAGCACGACCGATACCTCACGGTACGTCCAACGTTTTCGTTATTAATTTCATAATAATAACAACAACAACATATAACAATGTAAACATAACAACGCGTTAAAAACACAATGACACAAAGAGCAATATATAAATAATAATAATAACGCGATACGACGGATAAACAAAAAGCCCGACAATTTTTCGCGCAGTGAAAAGAAAAATTGGCGCTCTCTTCGTTTTTTTTAATGGGCCAGCTGATGGCGATATCAGAGGTTGACGCAAGTGTGTGGCGATTTCTCAATATACATTTCGGCGGAACACGTGGCCTCAGAGCCGGCGCTCGTTTTTACGCGCGTACCCCGCGGGCGACCGCGCGAACGAGAGACTCTCTCGCGCACGTACACTCTCTGCATCATTGATAAAAAGTGTCGAAAGTTGCTCGGACGTGAAACAAAAAGAGAAATAAAGTGTGTGTACTCCTGGCGAGTCGGAACTGCGAATCGGATATCGGTAGATTCGAGGTGTGTGCTCTCATATATTTCTCGAAATCGAGGTCTCGAATAATATAAGAGCCGGCGGGTGCGAGGAGAGGTTCTAGAGGAGAATCTAACGTGTGCGGGGGGACTCTGATGAGGCTCGAACGAAAATAATGAAATCTTGGAAGTTGGTGCGTCTTAAATGACTCGGTTTTGACGTTTTATGGCTCTCTATAGGAGTTATGGGGGCATTTACCTCGTGGGCCCCGATTTTCGTTCCACTCGTTAAACTTGCGCGCGCTGTATACTTTTCTTCTCTATTCTTCGACGTCTTCCGCTGCTCGGTTTGCTGAACTTCATAGACCTCTGCCCGACGCCCCTCCATTTCCTCCGCGTCTGATTCCCACTCTGCCCCGGGCTCGCAGCCTCGTCGCGGGAAGGCCTGCGTAATTTTTTTCTCGGAAGAAAAGAGCGACCGCGTGTGTCGGCCCTCGCTTTGGCCATACACGTAACTCGAACGATTCAATTTGCAATGTTGGATCTTCTAATCGCTCACTTTCTTCTCTCATTCAAGTCCGCCGTCTCCACTTTGTACCAGTTACAAACCGGATGTACAATCGCCAAGTTCCGGCCCCGACTTCTCGCTTTTCTCGTATTTTCTGTACCCGAGTGAAAAATTCTATTTTTCGCCCCTTTTCTCCGCAATAAACGCTTCTTCAAGATATTCTTCGACCCTGCGTCCATCATCGTGGATCATTTTTGACCCGAGCGACTTTTCCCTCTCAAATATTTTCCGGCGATATTTGGAAAGTGTCGAGATTTCGCTCTTCCCTCTAAAAAAACATTTGATAGTACTCTCACGGGGCTCAAGTGGCGCCTCGCTCCCTCTACATATATAGACAGCGACAAAGTGAACTCTCGCATGGGTCAAAAATCACCCATCTCATTGGCACTGCCATTTTTTGTCGACGTAAGTATAAATAAAAGTTATGTTTTTCGTCTTTCAAAGGGTTTCTTGCATTTTTTCAATAATGTCCAAATAGTAAAATTCTATAAAATATTTTATAATGGAAATTGCCTTATTTTAATATATGCCAGAATATTTTCATATTTAAACGATTTATTTAAACACATTGAATAAAATTCAATGTCTATATAAGAACTACAAAATGTTAAAGTAAAATCAATAAAAAGTGTAAATCGTAGAACTTTTTAAAAATTGTTCTCTCTAAAAACCTGAGAGCTACAAGCTACGGGACAAAAGTGACCCAGATGATGATGGGGAGTGCGAGCAAAAATCATAGGATGGGCGCAGGTTTGACACTTGTGAAATTGCGGTATTCCTTGCTCGATCAATTGGATCGAATTTCAAAGAAACTGTATGGTATTACGTCGTAAAAGGGGTCATGAGTGAGGAAAAGTGAACGCTAACCTTGACGAAACCGGGCGACATTCTGTCAAGTTTTTAAAATTCACCAAGCCGATAGTCCCGAATATTTGACGATCGGCGAACTTGCCGAAAGGTCTGCTCAAAATTTTCCATTCAGTTCAAATCATTCGATATAATTGTTCAATAACTTTTCGGAATTCTACGGATACGTAGCCTTGAAATTCCATTCAACCAAAAATACGAGCGTGACGTCACACTTCGTGCGTGCTAAGATTGTAAAAAAATCTAGAGAAAGAGAGTGAAAGTTATAGTATAGTATATAGAATGCAAGAATGCATGATGTTGTATTTGACATATTAACTCTTATTTAGACGAAGGTCGAGAACAGTCGTGTCAGTTGAGAGAGTCAAGGTCCTCCTTCAATCTTTTATCGAAATTGCCGCGCGAGAGAGAAAGAGAGAGAGAGAGGGGGGGAGGGGAGAAAGCGCTCGGTAAAAGAAATTATTACTTTTATTTTCCCTGCAGAGAAGTAGAAGTATAGAGAGAGAGAAAAAGTGTGAGCTCTAACGAAAACGATTACGAAAATTGTTTCGATCGTCTTATTCCCGATAGCTCATCCGTCGCTTCTGACGTATACGATGAGAAGATTAGAAAAAAATTCAATCGAAACTCAGGAACGTATCGCTGGCTTGTTATTTCGAAACAGAAATTTTGTGCATGACGTTTTTTCAGTTATCTCCGTGTACGAAGTATCCGAAACGGCATGTGACTTTGATAAGAGTTACGTACATTGGACGCGCTAAACTTACGTCAAAAAAAAATCTCTTTGACAATTCGAGAAAAAAATCGCGGCGAAGTAAACGTTTATTGCCCACAATTTTGGGCCTTTTTTTATCAAATGTATTTAAGGCAGAATATGAAGAATATTCTTTCGTGGAAATCGCATTATTATTTTTGTTCATTTTCAAAAGTCTGGTTGACACGCGCGACTAATGATACAAGCCTCGACACATATTATTGTCGCTGTATAAAATAGAGAGGGGAATAAACGAATTAAAAAAATGAGCAGTTGATAGAAGCAACCGAATTTCTACTTTATCCAGTGATATATTGAAATGTACACAACGGGAGACAGACTTTCGTTGCTGTTAAATTTCCATCGTGGTTGATTTATTGGTGAACGAGCGAAATAAAATAAAGAGGAAGGAGCGAAACACACACATTTCTCGACGTAATAACGCCAAAAGAGGCGGTACGGATACTCTCGTTTGACTCTCGCGAGCTGACTAATCGCCCCAGGGTCAGTAAGTGGATCGAGGACCAACCCCGAAGACCTTTGAGGAAGGTCGTTTTTCCGGAAATTTATAGCTATATATTCTTGGAATAACCATATCAATTCTCTGTTCGCGCCCTCGAGAAATATACTGTTAAACGAGAAACGAGGAAAAAACAAAGGCAAATAAGGAAAAAAAGACATCAGGTGCGAATTTCTCATTGTGCTATAGAACAGTTTGTTTGGTCCCAGACGTTATTTTTATCCTCAAAAGTATTTCCCACGTGTGCCTCTTTTTATCTTGTCGGAATTAATGAGCTAGTCAAAAATTGAAAAATTTTCCATACTTTTTGGCAGAGACTTTTGTCTTTTAATTTTGAGTAGTTATTTATCAAGAAAAATAATAATTGACGATACTTGAATTTGCAAAGTATAATTCAACCGTGAGAGAGTTCGTTGACTCGAGATCCAACAAAAATATTTTTTGCCGAGTGCAATAAGCCCCTGCTGAGTTAACTTCGCTTCTCGATCTCGGAGATACGTGGCAACGACTTTGTACGTATATTTTTAGCCTTTTTCAATTCCACGGATCTTCCCCAAGTATTTATACAGCGAAATAAAATTAATGTTCGCATACGTGTGCGTGGATGATTCTTATTAAAATAGACACGATAAGGAATTTCACAGGCGGAGCCGACGAGCGCTGTCAAATAAAATAACCATTCGGTTTCGCTTTTAAAATATCAAATTCTTTAGCCAAGATGCCAGATGCATAATTGCCGAATAATTTAGAATCTTTTCAAAATGGAAAATTTTCGTCAGTGAAAAATATACGGGGAGTTTATTTGCTCCGCGGAGTTATCGCTCATTCTCTGCTGTTAACGTTGATAATTTTCTTTTCGAGGTATCTGCGGAATAGTGTCTGACTGGTCAAACCTGAATATAATATACGTTGTTTTTACACGTTTCAGCATTCTCTCGACAAAATATCTTCCGATGTCTTTATCGCTCACAATGTATACAAAAAAGATTGATTACTACTTAAATGCGCGACCCATTTTGTGATTGCTCGTACGATACTTGATCCGTTCTAATATTTGCTTAATTTATCGCGCCATTTTTTCCCTCTACTTACTTGCATGGGAACAATAAATATGTCTGACGCGTGTATGCTCTTTGTCAAAAGATCATTCGTAGTTAGGTCAATCAATCAGCGATATCAAGAAATTCTTCTTCGCCGAGAAGACGTTTTCACACATTTTTACCCACAGATTTAGCCTGATAAATAAGTAATTATGATACGTTGAAAAAAAATAAAATAAATCGAAGCACCAATGCTGAACTCTAAAATAAAAATATTTTACTAAATAATTATCACAGTATAATTCGTTATTGCGAAAATTTCGAAAAATCGCGCATTATCAGAGCACGAGGAAGAGAATTTATGGCGCACGAGACGATATTTTATAAGATTGAGTAAAATCCTTGTGTTTGATTCTGGGATCACGAGGCTGTTTTTTCTTCTTGTTTTGTAAATAATCACGCACAACGAGGGAGGACTTGGGTTTTCTCGGTGTAAATGATTTTTCTCATTTCCCTATAGTTAACGCACGAATTACCAAATATACTTCGATCTTCGCTTGCGAGCGAGAACAGAGAGAGAGAGAGCGAGAGAAAGAGAGATAGAGCGAGGGAGAGAGAGAAGAGGAAAGGAGATAAAGATGGAGAGTGTCACGGAGGAGTCAGTCAGTCGAGTCGTCCAATTGTGTTTAACGCGCTCCATGCCTTGAAGCTCCTCGTGCTGAATACAGTGAAAAATTGCTCGTCGAAGCGCCGTCTCGTTGCTCCCAAGCCGCGATGACGAAATTCACACTTATTTTTGTCGGATTGTTGAAACGAGTTCGATAAAAAAAAAAAAATTCTTGAACGATCGAAAGTTTTCAAGCTGCGCGCAGTCTTGCGCTTCGCACTGCGCTCGAACGTACGTTTTTCGTTCATTTCGCTGAGATTCGTCGTCGCTCATTCCTATTTCAAGGAGCCCGAGATAAAAATGACCCTCTGAAAAATTGCTCGAGTATTTAATTTTTTGTATTTTTTTTTTTCAATCTAGTAAATTTGACTCTGAATCAGTGCAACGGATAAGGAAGGAAGGAATTGATGCAACGGCGCTCCGTTGCTCGCCCAGCTCGATAGAGGAAACTAACTATGGCACCCTCGACCGAAAACAAAACCGATTCGCCGGCCCAAAAAAACGGACACTTGGCCCCCAAACCCGAAGATATTCCGCTCGAGAATCGCAACGACAACAACAATGAGGTGAGTCCACGAGCAACTCTCAAAAATTACAACGATAACAGCTCCTTCAATTTTTTTTTAATGAACATTTTTGATGAAACTATGATGCTGCAAATTTAATCAATTTAAATTTGACATTTATGAAAGCATAGAGATAGCGAAGAAAAATATTCCGAAGAGAGACAGCAAACAGTTTCAATTTCATCGAGTAAACAACGAATCTGCGAATGGACAAATTATTCTGTTAGTTCTTCGAATAAATTTTCCCATTTATAAGTTCAGCAATAAAATAGCAATAATAATGGCGATCACACTGTACTCATGTAATAATTATACTTTTTAATCGAGCTATTGATTTACTCGCCATTCAGTGTAGAGAAGTTTTTTTTCCGATACGCGCTTTATCAAAACGTTTGCGGAGAGAAAGAAAAACCAGTTTTTCGTAACACGTAATTAGCGGGCTTAGCAAATATTGTTTGTTCGCTGATTATTTTTTCGAGATTCGAAGCACGAGAGAGATATAGGATCGATTTTTAATGCTCAATGGAAATGGAGGAACGTGAAAAATGGGAATAAAGGCTGTTGTTCGTTTTTCAAAGACACAAGCTTGTTTTTTCTTCTTTTTTTTCATAATTTTAATAGTCATTGGATAAATCTCATCCGCGCGGATCATGACTGATATTTTATTCGCGTCGTATGAAAATTCTACCACGACGGAAACGAGATTCCGCGAGCCGGAGAGTATAGAGTAGACTCGAGTTTTCAGATTCCGCACATATCCGTATATAGGCAAACAACAATAATATAAATATTATGTGGGGCCAAACGATAACGATGCGATAATGTTGGACATAATCGAAGATTCGGAAAACACAAAAATGTTTTATTTTTTTTCCTCTATCATAGATTGCGATATTGTTTTCGTGATGAAATCATCAACACTAGCTCTGGAGCAATGCGCAGCTTCTCTAGAGAGAAACTGGAAGAAAAAAGGAGGAACTCTTGTACTTATCCTCCTTATATTTTCTCTTTTTTTCGCTCCTTTCGTAATTTATTGCGGATCGCTGTTATAGGTCAGAGCGCGTTATCGCGGGTTTGAGAAATAGACGCTTTGCGTTGCGTATACATCGCTGTGTGCTGTTTGATTAATTTTTTTGAACCCCAATGAACAGGGCATCGAGGTGGAAATGGTCGTGCCACCGGACGGCGGATGGGGATGGGTCATAGTCGCAGCTTCCTTCATGTGCAATCTATTCGTCGACGGCATTATTTTCAGCTTTGGCGTCTTTCTCAGCGAAATATCCGCGTCCTTTGGGGTCTCCAAGGCTCGAGTCGCACTCGCTGGCTCTTTGCAAACGGGATTTTATCTCATGGCCGGTAATTTTTATGATAATAATTTGTTTTTCTTTTTTTTTTGGAAAAATAGAACTTGAATTTTCAAGTAGAATAATTATTTTCAAGAATGCATTAAAGTTTGAAAATGATAAGTGGCTACATTAAAAGTACATTGTTTCATATTGTATGAGAAATTGTTGAGTCAAATGAAAAAAATTATTCATCAAATGCTTTTAAAGTTATCAGACAATTTTTCAGAATCTTAAAATTGCTCTCTTTTTAAAAAAATGACATATTTTCTCTAAATATAAACAGAAAATGACAAAAGCACGAGAGTAAAATCATTACTTGACATTTTTTGAGACAAAATATTCCATAATTAACATAAGTTGTCTTCAGCGTTATGCTCACATACAAAATGTGGTAATCGAGATAATAATTTTTATAAATTGCGACTCGTACCTTGAAGTTGTTTTATCGCTACAGTCAAATGCAAAACTTTTACTTTTTCTTGTTCCTTTACGATTTTAAGCTTGCAAAGAAAAATTATTAAAAATTAATTAAAAAATTGCATATACTCTAAATTCATGGTCATCCAAGGTGACGTATACTTTCATAGAACTATATTTAATTATGTTCTGTAAAATGATGGAAAATTTTTGTTTGCAGGACCTTTTGTCTCGGCCTTGGCGAATCGTTACGGATTCAGGCTCGTCGCAATATTGGGGAGCGTCATCAGTTGTCTCGCTTTCATACTCTCGTACTTCAGCACGTCGATCGAGTACATGTACTTTACGTACGGTGTTTTGGGTTAGTTGAGAGATGATTTTCTTTTTTTTTCGTTCAATCTATAAATATTCGATATTTATATTTTTTTATTGTACCGAATGCGAAAGCGTCGATAATGATTTTTCGGTCACTGGACCATGCAGAGTTCGTGCTCGTCGGCAAAACGAATTTTCAACTCTCCGAGAACGTTTTATCACTCCCCTGCAGTCACAAATTCTCGACACTTTTGCTCCAAATGCGCGATAATGTTATCGAGTCGATGCTCGAATGTTTTCGAAGTAAGAATTCGCAATTTTCGTCAAAATTGGACAAAAATTCGTTTACAGTCGAATGAACAGTGAGGAGATGAAAAATATATTGTTATTTCAAAAAGTATAGGATCTCTCCTTCAAGTTTTTTAACGAGGAAAATTGAGAGGCACGGTAGAACGCGCGGAGATAAAAAGAAAACGGAGGGCAAACGGTGAGAGGAGACTCGAGGAGAGAGAGAGAGAGAGAAGAAGTTTCAAGAGTCCTTGAATTTAATTATAATGATCTCGCGATTTTAATGAGCGTAACGTGTCGTCTGATTCTTTAAAACATGAATTCTACAGGGGGTATCGGATCAGGATTGATTTATGTCCCGGCTGTGATAACGACGGGTTTCTATTTCGAAAGATGGCGTGCACTGGCAACGGGAATTGCGGTTTGCGGTTCGGGAATCGGGGCGTTTGTCCTTGCACCAGTCTCCGATCTTTTGATCAAACAATTTGGCTGGAAGGGGGCACTACTCTTCCAAGCAGGTAACTTTTTCCAATGATCTTTCAATCGAAAAAAGGAAAAACACACAGTCATCAGTATTAGATATTTATAGAACCCAATATTTGAATACCTATGTATAAGAATCTTAAAAACATAGCATCTAAATTACTATTTGATACTTGTATCTTTGACAAATAATAACTTGAAAAATATTGAAACAAGGAATGCTGTTGAACTGCGCAACATTTGGAGCCATGTTCCGTCCGCTCAAGCCGGTTAGAATAAAAGTTAAGCAGAATCCGGAAGAAACAGGAACGGAAGTGAAGAGTCCGCTGATGGGAAAAGGGGTTTCGACGACATCCCTCCACGCCAATCAGACCATGCGAAATCGTTTCTTCGGAACTAATAACAATACGGAATACCCAACTGCGGCTCAACTACTCAACAGTCATCCCAACATTGCAAAGTAATTTTTCATATTCTTCCATGCAAAATGCGAGTTTCTATCGTGATATTCATATTTTCGTATTACAGTGCATCGATGCACTCGTTGCATTACGTCGAAGCGCGACTGGAGAAGCAGATCAGTACTTCGGAAAAACGACTCTCTGCCCCAATTTATCCGGATTCAGTGGTCATTACCGGAGAAGAGATGAAGTCGGTGGAAGAGGAGAATAATCTGCTTAGCGGTGACTTGGAGCGTCTTAACGGCCGAATACCCACGGTACTAGAAAATAACAATAGGAAAATTGTTTTTCTTTTCTTGCTTTTCTGATTCCTCCAATATAACGAGCTCTCGTAGATTCCTAAATAAACTTCTGCAAACTATTTTCTCTCTCTCTCATACATCTTATAAATTTATACTTTAACTAGAGCCCTGACATTTTTAATCCTACGAAATTTAATTGGTTTTTCATAATTAAACGCAGATCCGGCGACACACGATCAGCGGTCGTCGTATTGGCCTGGAAGAGGCGAACGAGAAGGCGTTCAAGGCGATTAATAAACGAAACTCCAGCAGTCGGGATCCCCAGAGACCCTTCTACAGGGATGACATATTTTACGGAGGCTCTTTGCACAGGTTACCTCACTACAAGTCTCAGGTCAGTATTTTTGGTTGATCAAATATATATTGCCAGAATCTAATAATTCGTAAATAATTTAGATAAAATTTGACGCTTATTTTATTTTCGACAGTTGTCATCGGTTGGTTATCACATGTCGGTCACACGTTTGCCAACGGCGACGGACGTTGAGGAGGAAGCGAGCGGAAGTTGCTACATTTGCCCCGAGGGCGTGAGGAGAATTTTGACGACGATGCTCGATCTTAGCCTTCTGAAGAGTCCTTCGTTCCTCATTCTGGCAATCAGCGGGGGACTTACAATGATGGGCTTTTACACACCGTTCATGTATCTTCCAGGTAAATTTCAACAATAAATAGGATTATTTATCTAAATTGGAGTTTTATAAAAATCATTTTTGACAGATCGAGCCCAACTAAGCGGAATCGACACGTCGACCGCCATGTTCCTCGTTTCGGTAATCGGAATCGCCAACACGATCGGCCGTGTCGTCTGCGGAATCGTCAGTAGTTTCCCCGGTGTCGATGCCCTCCTGATCAACAACATTTTCATCAGCATCGGTGGAATCGCGACCATGTGTTCCGGAATCTCGTCCACCAAGGAGTACCAGTTTTTCTATGCTGCCAGTTTTGGCTTGAGCATATGTTAGTTTTTTTTTCCACAGTACCACATTTATCATCAAACACATTTCATGTTTGTATGATTATTATTTTTTTTAATTTTCTAGCTGTTTTTGCGTCATTGAGATCGATCATCGTCGTTGATCTGATGGGCTTGGAAAAGCTGACCAACGCTTTTGGTCTTCTGCTTCTTTTCCAGGGCTTGGCAGCCGCGGTCGGAGCACCGCTCGCCGGTAAATCGAAATTTCATTCACCTTCATCGTCGAATTTTCATAATGCAAGCCACAACGAGGGCAATTTTCAAAGTAAACGAGATCTTTTCGACATTTCAGGTGCTTTCATGGACGCGACCGGAAGTTACGACGCCTCGTTCTACATGTCCGGCGCACTGATACTCCTTTCAGCGGTTATATGTTATCCTCTGAAGAGAATCAACGATCGGGAGAAGCGAAAGAGCGAGATGAATGTCGGGGCCATCTTCCAGTCATGATCGACCATTGTTGGAGGACTCGAAAAACGTGAAGACTCACTTTTTCATAATCGCGAAAGAAAAAGACGAAGCGGAAAAGGAGGAAGAAAGAATAACTCGTTGAAAGTAAGACTGTGCTGCAACGTCGCCAATTTTTTTTTTCGAAAATTGATGATCGTCTTCCGGTTGGGACTGATCGATCACTCGTTTCGATCGTACAGCTTGCTCACTTCTTGTGCCTTGAAAGCATTCGCGAGCGAATGAAGATTATTGCATTTATAGTATACGAGCCAAAAATACCTTGGCAGGACGAGAGCCTGTTTCTGCAAATCCACGCACGAGTGGAAAGTAGACTCTTCCACGTGGATACTCGTTATTTCCAAATGTGCCAAGAATATTTTTTATTTTTCTCCTTGACGATTCTACGAATCTTGATTAGCGAAAGTTGACGGTTATCTTTAATTTACCGGTGAACTCGAAAAGGGTCGTGGGCTCGAATTTGCACGGTACTGTTCCATTGTTTACAATTTTGAACTCAAATAGCCAAGGTTCGGGCACAAATTCGAGAACGCCGAGGCGAAACGTTAACTTTTGGACTTGGCGCATATTTGCGCCGCGGTTTTAACTCGAGCCCAACTCGTCGCAGGTGAAAATCTTGAATTTCTTTATTTTTACGCAAATTTTTTTTTTTTTATTAAGACCGATTCGAAAGCAGGTTTCAACGCTTATCTCGTACGAGTTCTCGTGTATCGCAAAAACGAACAAAAACGACTCTCTTCTCAGTTTACCGCACGCAAACGCACAGCGATTTTGTTGATGGTTTTACCGATATTAAATATTTCGCATATTTAGCCTCATTTTTGCTCAAAAATCGCGACGAGACCGAAGCTTCGAAATATTCGGGTCATATCTGGATTTATGAAGAGTAAACGCGAAACTTCGTTGTCGCTTCGAGTTAACGTAACTCGATTTCTACGTTCTAACAGTCCGTAAAAAAAAATCAACCGAGATCATTTTACCGCGAACGTAAACAGCTGAAAAAAGGAATAACACATTATATACAAATGTTACAGAACTGGATTATATAAATTAGATAAATTACGTAAATTCTCTCGAATAACCTTTCATAATTTCAATCCAAGCATTTGGAATGTTCATCGTAAGAGATGATGATTAAAAAAAAAAGTCGTTTTGAGAACGAACGTGTGGATAAAAGTCTTAAAAAATGGAGACGCTTAGAATTGTGGAGAATAAATTTGGAGTTTGCTCTTGGAGAGAGAATTGCGGTTGGCTAAGAACGAGGTCGTGGTTGAACCTTCTCGATTCGTGCGCCGCGGGGGACTCGAATGAGCATTCTGTGATGAACGTTTGTACGCGAGTACTTGTTCTGTACTTTATATGTCACGGTTGCGCGCATACCTCCAGCCGTAATACCTCTTTCATTTTCCGGCTTTCCCGCTGTTTCTCATCACTTTCCGCAAATCCTAATAATTAAACTCGTAGCTCTTCGTTTACGCGCTCGAGATAAAATGTTGCGAGGCCGGCGTATAGTGGGAGAGAAACGGGTGGGAGAGCGTGCGCGCCGGATTAGCTCGATGATCCTCGACGACTCGCATTTTAAAATCAACGAAATACCGTCCAAATGAACGATCGCTCAAAGTTACTTACGACTGCTTGAAGATGGAGCAACAACGTCGAGAATCAAAAAGCAATGTCGAGGATGCGACGGCATCTGTTCTCGATATATCGCAAAAAAGCACCGATGCACACAGAGTGTGCGTGAAAGTCATGAAAAAAGTAAGAAACAAAATGATAAAGAAGATATAAGATTGTTTTTAGCTTGTTGTAAAGCTATCTCTCGTCTGTGAAAATAATGGATGGAGCATCTTCGAGACTTATTTTCACGATTTCGTTGTTACTTATGTTTCGTTCTTGTCCTTTTGTTCTTCTTTTTTTCGAGAGTCTCGTGTCAGACTTTTAGTCTCGATTGCATTAATGAACGAGCGTACCTGGCATTCTGTCATTAGAAAAGTGTTAACAGTAAATGGTATGATTGAAACCCTCCGTGCAATAATTGTATATCGTTGTGAACAGTTTGTATATTAATTATCTACATTTTAAGATAAAGTCCCGATAGCTGTATATTTATCGATAAGCGAAATACATATCTTTGCGTTAATGTAGGGAAAAAAAACATCAGGAAGAAAAAAAGGATGTTCCTATTCCGTTGTGAATTTTTGATGAACGATGCAGAGTCATCTTTTCGAATTCACACCACTTTTCTCTTTTATCAAAATTTAGTTTTACATTTGTTTTTTTTTGATTAAAGTTTGCAAAATAGTTGCAAAAACCCTTTTAAAAAGAATAACTGTATCCACAATAATGATAGTAATTTGATTAATATTTAAAAAGATAGAAACTGTTTTACGCTGCTACAAATTAAGAGTATATACGTATGTGGAAGATTTTTTCGATTCCAACGTCGAGAACGATGTAATTATTGAGATTTACTTCCTAAGATTATTCACATCGTGCCAATTTCTGGTCAATCTCAGAAATAAGTAACAAGAATTTTTTTATGAAATTTAAGAAGAGACGAATTTAAAAAAATGTATAGATTATATAATAAGGGGATGCTGAAATACATTGTATACATTGCTCAAGAATATTTTTCTACCGATATAAGAATCGAAATTATCACAAAGTATATATCCTTGTTGCTGCGTATGAAACTGTTGAATACATAATAATAATAATGAGCAAGAATGTAAATTTTGTACATTTAAATCCAAGCAGTGTGTGAATAAATTTAAGTCGAAAAAAATTGAATTATTTACTTCCTCATGTGCATTATTTCTGTAGTCGCTGCGACAAAGTTTTTTTTTCTCTCCTGTATAAGAATGACTTTTTTAAAATTGTATCGCGTTACTTAAATTTTATTTATTTTCGTATCGGTGAAACTGTATATGCTTAAAAATGATAAACCGATCAAGCTTGAATATTAATTCGCAAATTTCTGAAGAGCCGGATGAAAAACAGCGGATAAATAGAGACGATAAAGGCGGGGGGCTTATCGCTCTCTCGCGACTCGATGTTGAAAAAAGGCTTGGAGCCGATCACGATAACGCGTCCGGCATGTACAGCTTCGCGTGCAAATATGCACAACGCTGCACACGACTCGCAGTAGGGTAGCCTTGGAGTCACCCGAATGTTATTCTTCTGGCTCACTCCAAACGTTTTCCTATTCCCCCCTTGTTTATCATATTCCGAAGAGTAATGGAAAAAAAAAACGGACGACGGA
Organism: Cremastinae sp. A BG-2022a; assembly: GCA_030522545.1. NCBI lineage: Eukaryota > Metazoa > Arthropoda > Insecta > Hymenoptera > Ichneumonidae > Cremastinae sp. A BG-2022a. Next base: position 39,291 of record JAPYYW010000027.1, on the reverse strand, counting down.
GCAAAATATTTGGCTCGTTTCGTAGTGTTCCATTTCCCGGGACGAGGCTTCATCGTGTGGCGCATCGAGAGATGGTTGAAAAAAAAGGGATGAGCGAGAGACGGGGATCGAGACGAGTAAGACTGAAAAAAGCAGGAAGCTTTCGCTCGGGCCGATCCTTTCGGGTTTCAGCGAGGGCTGTCTCTGTTCCGCAACGTGAGATCGTGCACGGAGGGCTTTACATTCGACTGCAGATACATTGCGACATGAAGCGAGAGCGCGGCGGCGGGGGGCGAGAGAGAGCACACACCGGGCTGTAAAGGTAGAGAGGCGGTGTAAGCAGAGGGTATAGGCCGGAGAGGAGGCGAAAGCGAGACGGCGAGCGGAAGCGTGGGGAGGGAGGGCCGTGGCGAGGCCGGTGAGCGGGGACGCTCGCCGCTTGCATCCAGTGCGCGAAAGGGGGATGAAACGTTCGCCACTAGGCGCTGCGGTGCTGCGAGGAGGAGAAAACGCGCGCGAGAAAGAGAGAGAGAGAGGAGAAAATGTGAGCAGACGAAACGACAGAGACGAAGAAGAGGGATGTGAATGAGAGGGGAAGAGAGAGAGAGAGAGAGAGGAGGGAATGAGTTCTTCCTCCGCATCCGCAGCCTCCTGTCTCTCTCGTTCCTCTTGCGCTATCGCTTCACTATTCTCACGGTTGTACCCCTTCCGCGCTTCCACTATCATTCTCTCTCTCGCTCTTACGTGCACCCTCACGCCCTTGTCCACCTCCAGCAGCCGGAGCAGCCAGCAGTAGAACCGCACGCCGGGTACTGGATAGTTCATTCTTCTCGCAATAATCAATCTCACAATCGTTTTTCCCCCCCAGATATAATCCCTCCTCGTTCTCTTTGAATACGCGCGACTGCCGTTTTTACCCGCGAGAATAGCTGTCGTGCGCCCTCGTCGATGAGAGGAACAAGAGTCGAATAGAAGCGAATCTCGTCGTCGTGTGGAAAAATCTGTCGAGGGCGAGGAAGAACGAGGTCTCGACGTGATTGTCGATACAACGACGCGTATTCACATGCAATCGGTGATTATCGCGGGAAGAGAAGCAGCATATACGGGGCAAGCGTTTGTGTGCCGCGCGAAGTCGGGCAAGCATCGATCTCTCGCGCCTCGACGGTACACGCACGTGAATCGCGCTCATCGGGCGATTGGTACTGCAAATCTAGCACGGATGCGGATAGGTGAGAGACGAGTAAGGGAGCACCGAGTCGCACACCGCGACCGTGTACGTACAAGGGGAGTTATTTTTGTCCTAATTAAGAGCGCCACCGCCGTCACGAGCTTCCGCGTCTAATTGGCAGTGAGTCCCGCGCGCCCAGTCATACACGGACACACAGTCGGTGAAATATCCCATTGTTGGCCCCTCGACTTTATTAAGTTTTCCATTGAGAATAAGAGTTTGAGCAAAAGGTATAAAAAGTGACAGATGAGTCGGATGTTGAGCTCGTTTGCCGATCACTGCCACGAGGATTCGACCGCTCGGATCTTCCGATCGACTTCGATCTGTTACCGGCGATAATAAGATACATACACCTTCCCGCCGCTCTCTCTCGCTCTCTCTCTGACGGATCTTATCCAGGGCGCGACGTCGCTGGATCATCAGGAAAGGACGATTGAAAGCGAAAAGAGGAGCATTGCCGTTGCCTCGACGATAATTCGCGCCAGTTTACTCTTCTTCTATGACGAGATCTACCGATACGTGACAAAATTTGCAACTATGACCAGCGGATCGCAGAAGGGTAAAAATGCGGTCACCTGCGATCAGCGGTACAGCTACACGGCTTGCCCGTTGTACGATATCGGTAAGCTTATTTTTAGTACTTATTTTTTAATACAAATATACTTTTTTACGGAGTCATTTATTCTTTTAGTTATAGTGCACAAGTCTTATGAGTATCCATATTGAGATAATTTTATATGAAATGTTCTAAAATGTATGTTTTATTGTACTGTTTGGAAAAACTTGAAAATTTTTCATACTAAAATAGCAATTCTAATAATTTTCAAAATTACTGCATATTTTATATACAAATAATTCTCAAAGTTTTCCAAACCATTATTATTACAGTGTAGTATATGATTTAAAACAAAATAATTTTTTTCGTATAAGAAGTTCTCTATGTATATAGAAAGAATTATTCGTTGTAATGAAAATGAGGATCTTTCTGAACTAGTAAAGAGAGAAAATTACAGGGTCGGAATTTCAAGTGAAATATCAAGTAATTGCTTTGTAAAGCTCTATACAGTTAATCCAGTTACGGGAGAAATTTAATCGTGCCGATCCAGGCAAAGGTAAACGCAGTAAATTTTCGATGTTGTTGATTCAGAAAGGAGAATGTTTGAATAAGCTGGATAATAGGTGTGATTCTCGTCACGATGCCGAACCGTCACCGTTTGAAACGAAAATCATTGCCGAAGGCCGAATACCATTTCATTTGTTATTTGTTTAGGTGAGTCGTTCGTGAAAATAATAAAGTGAGAACGAAAAAAGGGACACTTCGGTTAAGAGACTGTTTTCTACGAAACAAATAAACAAAGTGAAAAGAAAAGTAGCGAAGCTTCGAAGCTATATCCGTACAGTCGCGAATGGTAAAAAGTTTTCCGCTCTCTTTATTATTATTTATCTCCGGACGCGCGTATAGCTGGTTGCAAGACAAGCTGAACAGAGCGAGTAAAAAAGACCATGCAAAGGATTAGAGACTTTTGGTCGGGCGGATAAAAAAGTCTCTCGTTTAATTTTGTCGACGAGCGAGACACGTCGGGTTTTTCTGTAATCAAACAAAAACGTTATCTGCTTTGCCTTTTTTCGTCGCGCGCTGCACGATATTTAGCCGGGGGAGCAAAAGCGCGACACAATGGAAACACAGAGGCGTTCCGCTTCGTGTGTTACACCGCCGGTTAGCCGCACTGCCTCAGTTTTGTCTCCCCCCGCGTCATTCTCTCTCTCTTTTTTCGCGCCTGTGCAAACCCCGAAAGCCCTGCTGTCACAACGGCCTCTCATTTTCTCTCTTTCTCTCGGGCCACTGAAATTTTCGGAATACGCGGTGCACGTGTGCACACCGAGCGCTAACAGAGTGCAAAACTCGTCGATACTCGATGAAGCACGCTTTGCTATCAAAAGATGTAGTCCAGTAAGCTCTTCGGAAAACCGATTGAAAATATGTTTCGAGAATAAAGTCACAAGGGCACTAATACAATCGCGCACTATACTCGTTTATTTCTGCACTATGAAGGTAGTCGTCGTATAAAATGGACATTGGCAATATTATTGGTATGTTAAAAATTTACATAAACCCTTCTCAAATGGGTTCTTAAATGGGAGAGCACTGAAATAAAGTGGGGTTTTTAGAAATAAATACATCCATTTCTAGATTATGAAACCTCTTAAAAATTAACACACATTTACAGATCATATTAAAGAAGGATTTGTAAATTTTTAATAAAATCCTAAATAAACAATAAAACGACCATATATATGTAAAACTTTTCTTAAGATGATGATGGTCTTCATAAAGTTTCAACTATCGCTTCGGGTCCTTCCAGAAATAAAAAACGGACGGACGTCTTTGGCAAAAAAACTCAGTACCATTTCGCTGTACAAGAAAGTCGAAGAAACTGGAGCGTTCAACTTTTGTTTGTTCCGACTCTCGTCATAGCTTCAAAAGTCGAAAACAAGATATATACCCGCTCTTCAATCTCATCTGGAAAACTTTGCTTCGAAACTTTCCTGTCACGTGCGCGAAAAAACAGGAATCATCCAAAGGCACAGGCTATAAAAACAAATTACTTATGCGAACGAATTGAAAATATACATTTTCTCTTCGAAAACGTGAAAATTATTTCGGAATTCGAAACGCAAGAAAATTGTATATTTCAGTGTGCGAGAAAAAATAGAAGTGATTTTTTCATTTTTTTTTCTATTTAATTACTTGTTAATTTTCTTGTTAGAAAATATTAAAATAAAAAAAGATTTTGCTCGATTTTCATGAAGTAAAATATCGTCGGAAGCGCAAGAAAATTGTATTTTGGGGGTGAGAAGAATAATAGGGACGTCTTCGGAGACGATGCATGGAACTTTTTCGTTTTTCTTCGCAAACACAATTTCGCGGTTACATTCGGAATCTTCTCTCGCATCTTCTACTTTTCCGCGCGATAATTTGGCTTCTTCCCGTTTCGGGAGCACACTGTCGGGTGTATGCACTCGTGGTTCAGGAGATACGCGAAGAACGAAGCCACAAGTTGCGGGCTCTCGAGACAGGATGCGAGCAAGCAAGCGAAACGATTATCCGCCGTGCTTGCCGCACGCCGATCCATTCTACAAAACATTCGCAGCTGCAGCATATTCCTATATATTTATCGTTTGCTGAACTGAAAAAAATACGAGCCTGAAAAACCAACACGTCTTTGCAGGAAATGAAAAATAATTGAGGATTAACTGGCGAGTAATTTAAAAAATGGCGACGAGTGACTAGAATCCACAAATTCATATTGAACAAGCCAAAAATCTGATTTTTGGATCATTTTTTTAATTTTTCAATATGAATTCTTGAATTTCACCCCGAATAAGTAGCATTTTCATTATCTACGGGAAATTTCCTATCGAATAAGGTGTCTTGAAATCGAAATTTCAATCGGAAATTTCCCGTGGATAACTAAAATGATCAAAATTGTATTTAAATTGTTAATCGATATTTACAGCTGATATGAAAAAATGTCTAAATTTATGATGAAAACATGGAGTCCGAGTCATTAATTTATCATGAAAGACTAGTGTGAGAGAAGAAAAAAAGGTGGGCTAAAAAAAAAGTGTGACACCTTGAGGATCAATTATATTAGTTTTTTCCATATGCCGAAGCGAGAATCTTCGCGACTTGCTCTATAAATAAGCAAGATTGTGATAAATTTAGACTCGTATGAGTTACCGAGCGTTCATTGCCAAGAGAATTATTCGCGTACGAATATGCGACCGAGGAATTCAATATATGCAATTCCGTCTTTGATTTTCGTGCGGGAGACAAGGTCATCGCTTTTTCCTCGTACCGCCAAAGTTTTTCAGAGCCATTAATTTTAATTTGCCGTTTTTATTTTCTTTTCGTACTCTTGCAAAGTCGTTGAAACTATATATTTTCTGCACCGACGATGGAATCGACCCAAAGATTCTCAGATAAGTCGCAAACTGTCAGGAATTATTTCTATCGACGACTTAGTCGCTCTTTGGATCTCATGGAGGCGAATGCCTTTAGTATTTTGCTTAAAAAAGCGATCGTAAAAAAAATCGCGTACTAAAATCCAAGTAGCTCGTCGCGATAAAATTTCATAGCAATTTTTGTTTTATCGTTTTTTTACGGGTCTCAGGGCTTCTAGAATGTGAAAAGAGTGATGCTATAAATCTTTTCGTAAAAAATGACGAATTCCCGTGAAGCGACGAAGTGAGATTTTTACTCCACTCTGCACGTCCTCGTCACAGGAATAGCTGGTTATTTTTTCTTTGGAACGAATCTCTACCCGGAGCGTTCGTGTGTTGGCTTGTAACTCTCGTGATATACTGCTGCATCGTGCGTAAATCTGCACCTATAGTTTGCCGTTCATCAGTGAGATACACGACGAAGAGAAGCTTCCCACTGCTGTCAACACATGGTACATATCAGTGCTGACTACAAACATCAATAAAATCATAATTATCACAATCTTCAAACGAAGCTCACTAATTTTTTCAACGAATCATCACAAAAACAAACATATTCAACAAAATTTTCTATATTTTTTCACGTTCAATTCAATTAATTTTGTCGATGAACAAAAAGTATTTAAATACTTCAATTCTTTTTCGATTTTTGACAGAATAACATCCTTAACGAGTGGCTAAAAAGAGAATTGCTTCGTTTCATATAAAAATTTTCAAAATAGATAAAATGTTTAACAACCGTATAGTAAAACTTTTAACTTTTTCATATTAAAGCGTTCCCCGTGTATATCATTAAAATTCTTCAAAGTAAAAGTTTCTGAATTGACAGAATATACTTAACTGTGCAAGAATTTGCTGTTCTTTTATGCTCAATAATTTGTCTCACGAACGTCAGAAAGTAATGCGAAGATTAGAGGGAAGTGCGACAAGGGGAACACGTTTGGATTGTATAGTAAGTGGAAAATCGCGTGAAGCGTCTCATCGCATAATTATCGGATAAAAGGAGTTGATCCGCAGTGCGCAGTTGAGTGTGCGGCTCCCGGAATAAGAGCCTTGAACCCCTGAACGTAGTGAGACACGTGCTTTCGGTTCAGAAACCGTCAATCGAATCACCTTGACCCGCCGGCGACGGTGGCAGCAGCTTCTCTCGCAGCAGAGTCACTGCGCGCTGCCGCGTGTTAACTTCCCATTTATTCCATCCGAGGATTATGCAATGAAAGCGAAGGAGCGATACAACGCGCCTCTCGCATCCGCATATATATACTCTAATCCCCATGGAAGTTACTTTGCCGGATTATTCATTGATCCCGAACAACAATATATTTCCCGAGAGCATTATCCGCTCCGCCGACACCCGAAAAAAAAAACTCTTTCCCGACCGGTTGCGTCTCGGAATCGCGAAAAGCTTTTAAAACGAAGAACAAAGAAAACAAACGAGAGAGAGAGAGAGAATTCCCCAAACGCGACAGAGCGGAATACGACGCCGGGGAGACACACGGTTGCTTGCACAATACAAATAAAAATGTTGGCTCGGGGGAGGAAATTCTTGATCGCGCGTCGAATTCTCGTTTCTATTTACAAGCGATATTTCGCGTTTGCTCGTTACATTTTTGAACACGACGCATATATACCGGTATAGACGAGCACGCAGGCAAACACACGTTGACGAAGACGCACGGGGGCGAACAAAGCCCCACCCAACCTCGAGGTCTTTATGGTCAGAGGAGGAGCGTATCGCGACGTGTTCGTTTCTTCGAGTACGAGAACCCAGGCAGTGCGGGGGTGTCGCTCGAACGAGTTGCCGCATTTCGCGTTTTTGCCACAAACCTGACGATTTACCAAATCGTACGCCTTCGGTCCATCACCGCCAAAATCGTATTATTTCAAAAAGTAGAATAAAAACACTCGCTGCTTATTCCGTAAAGATTAAATTCTACAAAACCCGGAAATAAATTTTCATCCCGGCGCCGATAAATTATTCACCCCCAAAACCGGTATACCCGCAAAGATTCTCGGTATTCCGAAGGGAGGAGAAACATTGTTTCACCTCTGCCGCGATTTCCCGTCACTTTTATTCATTTTTATCCCTCGCGCACTCGGCGAGAATTTTCAAGTTTCTCCCGGCAGAGAGGTGCGCCAATGACGGAAGCATTGACGATCCTCCGAGGTTGACTGCGCGTAACACACGTAACTATACAATAAGCAACAACTGTGACAGATAAGACACACGGTGCGAGCGACAAACGGAAATAACCTTGAAGGATTTAGCCTCGAAAGTCCCCGTGAATGTTTCAACAGCTATCGATCTCCGGCTCGTGGTTTATTCTTTCTGTCGTCGCGTGTGTGCGTGCGCGCGACTAAAGAATAACTCTCGTTGTCCCTCTTCTGCTTTGCTCCCTAATCCCGTTCCCACGCTATTTTATGAGCGAAAAAAAAATCGATAAATATGCGAACGGGGATGTTGTTCGAGCTGCTCCGACGTCGGGCCAATAATTTATTTCCGGATTTTTAAATTAACGAACGCGGATATAAACATCGGGGAAAAAATAATTTTTGGCTCGGTTGTCGCGAAAAATTTGCATGTCTGAACGAAACTCGCCTTTTCCACTCGGACACTCGCGACTCTCGGAATTTCCGCGTGTATTTACGCGCGCGTCGCTCTTTGAAAACGTCCCCGAGCCGGAGCGACGCACATTTTACGAGATACACGAGGATGACAAAATCGCATGCAGGGAGCCATCCGCGCGTTATTTATAAAATGAACAATGTGAGCGCGGGAAGGAGATAAATACGAATTTAATTGTGTACATCACCGAAACAATATAACGCTTTGTTCTCACTTCTGTCATGAGCCATTCAACCCTCATCGTTATGAATTATGCGTCGAGTAAAAACACGAAAATACCATTATTGTGTTTATGCGAAATAATAACAACAATAATTACATGAATAACAAATCATTCTGTGAACTCGTGACCTCACAGCAGTTTCACGCATGAAAAAAATTAATCGTGCTTTATTTTGTGTTGATATTTGTTATTGTCACGAATAACGGAGAAAAATTTTTCTCAATTTAAAAAAACCATCGATTTCAGTGCTCGTATAATTTCCGAATCACTCGCGTGTCAATTCCGTATTTGACGAATAATAAATTTGATGAAAAAAAAAGAAGCAAAGAGACTTTATTTTTATGTACATACGTCGGTTGAGAAATCTCGATATCGTGACGAATATTTTTTATTGGATTCGATCAATTTTTCGCGTGTACTTCCCGTTTTCTCGAGGGACACACGCGGCTCTCGGCTCTTCGGTGTACGAATATAGAACGCAACAAAATAGAACGTAACAAAAGTGATAAAATGTGCAACGGAAAGATTTTATTCGCTCGCCGGGACAAGGTGGACGGAATTCAGCGGTTCTAAATTTCGTGCTCGGCGTACACCAGATTCGCGAATGGAGATAAATTTATTCATATTGGCCGTTTGTTTTTCGTGACAAACGATGCAGTTCGCTCGGCAGATCAATTGAGAGCTCTCTCTCTGCTATTAATGTCTCTCGTGGCGAATCGGGAGGGTGGGGAGCGAACGAGAAGATGACGAGTCGAGTTATCGTGCGGCATTTCATCGAGGGGATTGTATATAGCAAATTGCTACAAAATACGGCATTGTCGCGCACGTCACATGTAGAGAAAATATATATAACGGGATGAGACGAGAGAAAATATCGGTTCCTCAGTTCGTATCGATGCGATATCGCGAGCGCGACTTCTTCGCTCAACCTTTATATTTCTCGATTATTCTTTATTATTTTCTCCCTCGCTCCTGAATCACTGTAATTACAACGCACTTTTTTTTTCAAAAACACCCTCATGCAAGTACGTATGACGCTAAAATCATATTTTTTTCGAAAAACATCTGCGCGAGACGAAAAAATGAATTCGTTGTCGAGTTACGAATGAGAAACGTGCGATAATATGAATTGGAATCGCGGTGACGGTGTGTAGAGCCAAGGTTCGTTCATTGCGCGAAAGTTTTTCGGAAAACCCGGATCGGGGATTGCCGCGAATAACGGCGTGTGGTATATTTTTAAACGCGCGACCTTTGAGAAGACACCAAAATCTTTCTCACTCTCGGCCGCTCGTTTTCCTCTTCCTCGTCTCTCTCTCTCTTTCTCTCTGTATAGGCCTTGCCCGACGTTTTTCATCCGCGAAGGTCTAGTCCACCGTGTCGTGCTTTGCAGATCACGGGATTCGCCACCGTCCCGTAACCGTTAAAAAAAGTGTAGAAAATAACAAAAAAAAAGCAAAAGTACGTAAATTCGCTGAAACGATGGTTATCCAACTAAAAAGTGTGTTTTAATATCGCAAAAAATATGTGTTTCCCTGTGTCTTCGTTGTTCCCTCGGCATTAATGTTCGCACATGTGTATTCGTGAAAGATATGAGAAGCAAAATAAGACTCGAGACTCGCACGCCGAGAGAACGAATAATTCTTATTTGTGCGTCTGTGTCACCCTTGTCGCTATTTTCGTCAAAATTATTTTGATTAAAATCCGCTTTGCCCGATCTCACCCGCTTCCCTAAGTGTGTGGATGCAAGCTGGACTGCCCCGCGAGTTGCTTCTAGCAAGATGATGATGATTCCGACGACGACGACGACAACGAGAGCGGGGAGTGCGACAGCGACGACGAGCTCTGTCGGTTCCGATTTCGCGGTAGTGTTGTCGACGTATCCGCCGACGAACGAACGACTCGTCCTCGGTTCGCGTCGAAACAACTCGCCGTACGAATTAAGGTCGCCCGGAGCGTACCTCAGCGACGTGTACCTCGATGGATCCTTCGAGTCTCGATGGATAAACGATAACGGCAGCCGAGTGCGAAAATCCTCACACATATCCCGCAATTCACGTCGTTTGTCTCTCTCGTACATTATCCCCCCCGTCTGATCCTCGCACAAAAGGTCCGTAATAACACCGAGACAGTCGATATCGTTCGTGTGTCACGATGAGATAAAATTGGAAAAAGTTATTCGTTTCATTGTCCCGCGTTGTGCGTGTTGACGAAAAAAAAGCACAATAAGAGACGATTATTATTGTCCGAGTAAATAAAAGTTATTATTGCGTCTGTCGCGCGGTGTCTTTCACGCATCACACAACTCGCGCGCACGTGTACACTCGATAGGCACACACGAGACACCCATATCCCATAATAATTGTTGAACACACGAGGAGAGGAGAAGATTTAGGGAGAGAATCATGAATCTTATGTTTCGGAAGAATTTCGAGAAGGCTTCGGGCAGTGGTGACGGCTCGGGACGGACGGGAATCGGTTCTTGTGGGATTGTGGCCGGCTCGATCGGCAGCGCCGCCGGGGTCAGTGGCTCGACGATCGGGCCCGGTGGGCCGCGGCTCGGCTTAAGGTCGAGCATCGCCCCGGTCGCCGGGCGGGCGCCGATTCGGCGGAGCCGCGAGTACGGCTACTATCCGATGGAGGAACACTCGAGCCACGCTTACCGCACTCATCTGTTCCTGTCGCCACCCGTAGGTGCCTCCGAAGACAGCAACGAGCCCCGGCTCGGACCCGGGCCCCGTCGCAGCTCCGGGCCCCACCTCATCAAATGGGGAGGCGGCGGACCCAATAATAACAATCAACAGAGCAGCACCTCGTCCAACGCCAATGTTACCTCTCCTGGGACCACTAATGCCAACAAGAGGAAACAGAACGGGAATCCCGGCAAGGAAGCTTCCGAACCACCCACCCCTACTACTTCTAGACAGGTACTCTCTCTCTCTCTCTCTCTTCCGCTCCATATTCTTTTTTACTCTCTTACGTATATCCTTCCTTTCATTTCTTTTATCCTCCTTCGTTTCTTTTATCTTTTATTTTTATATACCTATATAATATGCTCTATTTGGAATGTGTAGAGATTTAGGAATTCGGCATCTTGTACAGCTTTTAGAAAATAGGTATTTCGTAACGAAAAAAAGCACATTTGTAATATTAGTCACTTTTGCGGAATTCTTCAAGCGTTTGTATAGGTTTATTACGCATATTTTCATTCATTCAAAATATTCTACTACATTATATTTTGAACCTAAAATAGCTTCTAGATAATATACAATTACTTCGCTTTCAACGTTTAGGTATTAACTTATTTTCCTCAATGCAGGAGATTTTTAATTCAAGATTTAACTTTTTGTATAAATAATTCATATTATTAAACTGTAATAAAAAGGCATCTACTGAGCCTGAAATAAATTTAATTTTAGTTTTCCGATTGCGTAAAATAATAATTAAATTTGGAGATACCAATTTCTACAAGATGTGTACCAAAATAGCTCGACTTTATGTATTTTTCATTAAAAATCGAAGCGACACATTTTTATGAAAATTTTGAAAGTAGGTTATTCAAGAATCCATCTGCAAAGAGAAGTGAATTTTTCATTGCTCGATCTTAGCGGACATACCATATAGTAATCGAACTACCACCTTAATTATCACTTGCAAAGTGGTCAAACAGTTTCCCAGAATTTACAACAAACGGCACTATCGATTCATCCTTGGCGATAAATATGTAAGGCCAGAGAGTAGTTTCGTGTAGTTTGCAGCAGGGTTAAATATTTCTAAGAACAAGAGATAGAAATCGGTTTTTGAGTCTGCCATGCGTGTTTTGTGGCGAGCGTTTTTACGTTATGCATCATTAGACCGGGAATAACCAAGGTCGCCGTAAACTACTATTTACCCTTTTATATTTTACTTTTTCTATATTATTGGTCGAAAGCCCTGCACACTCTGAAAACACACGAGACTCGTCCACACAATCCATCTATTTTATTGCCGATAATTCGAAAACCTGCGGTACTTTGCATGTACTCGAGAATTCTCTTCCGGATGCCATAAAATTCGTTCGGAGCGCATCGGGAAATTCAGAGCACTTGACCTCGAAAAAAGATATTTACAATCTGCCAAAAACCAATTTCCAAAGATCCCGGTATTTTTTTTATTCCTCCAATGTGATGTATACTTTTTTGTGATATTTCGTTTCGCCCCTGATGAATCGGGTCATGACGGGATTCACGAATCAATCGAGACACGGAAAATCGACGATACGAGGTTTTCCAAGCGTGACCACGAGCGAATCGCGTGTGCTTGTCGCTGTTTCGTGCCCAGAGGGAAACCTATAGGCCAAGGGCACGCACACTCTTCGTCACTTCGAGATTATCTCCGCAATTTTACATACCATTCGTGGTGGCATCATATTCGCAATAAAGATTTAGAAAATAGTCAAGAAACGTCGTCCAAATCGTCTTGTCGATCGTTTGGCACATTTTTTGAGACAACGATAATTTATATCATCGTTTATAATTTAAAACAACAAGTTTTCATTTGTTGATCGTACTTGAGGAAAATAACACGCTTTTGTCGTGTTTTTAGCAAAGTGTCGCATTTACTGAGAAAAAACATTAAAATGACTATTTTATCGACTGGGGGATGATTATTTTTTCCCACCCGACGACAAATCGTCCAGCTCTATGGAAATGGGCTTGTGTACATTCCTGAACGCAGACCTGCCCACACTTTTGAATTTTTTATAGATTCTTCTCTCTCCTACTTCGCTTCTGGGCTTTTACCGCAATCAAACTCGACCCTGCATGTTGAGATAAAAATAAAAAAAAAGGAGAAACTAAAGCAAAGATTAGCTATAGAAATAAGTCTGGAAGGAAGAGAATTTAACACTACGAGAGCTCTATTTCAAGCTCTAGTGTGCAGATATATATGAGAAGAATAAAAAAAAATGTTCATCTATAAAATAATAATATGAAATTATTCTCATTATTATGTTAAAGGATCTCAAACTTATTAATAAAAAAGTTTTTACATAATTCATAGATTATTTTTAATACAGGTATTCATTTGACCAAACGATAGTTTTTGGTCTCGAAAAAAAAATAAAAATAATATAAAAATAAAAAATGTATAAATTTATAAAAATTTATAGAAAAAAATATAACAAATGCGTTTACTGATTTAGAAGAAAAGTCACGGTATTCTTATTTTCGTTCCACTTTTTGAAACAGTGCCAGTTGAGTGGAAGATTTCGCTCCGGTGACTTTTGTTAAACGTCAAATCCTATTACGCTCGCTTTTACGCTCTCTCGCTCTCTCTCTTCCTCAAGAGTTGTTACAGCAACACCGAGCTTAATCGTTTCCGCTTTGCTTCCATTTCCCACTTCAGAACCACTAAAATCCACCCCGAAACTTATCATAATGCGAGTCCCTTGTTTAACTCAAATGTCATTCAAGATTTCCCTGCCCTTCGTGTTTCCCTTCGCCCTTTTGTTCCGTCTACTCTGTTGCTTGGAAAATGCGCGCACAGACGTTCTTTACTTCATTTTCCTACGACTTTGACCCAAATGAAATGGAAATAATTTTTTTAAAAAGTGAAAAAAATCATTTTAAAGAAGACTTTTTAAATTATTTCGATCTTATTGCATTATTTTTTTCGGCATTAATGATAATTTCGCCACCAAGAGCGATTATTCATCATATCAATGTTGCACGAACCACAAATTCAATAGTCAGCCTGTTTGAAATTATAATATTCGCCCCTGTTAACCACATCGATCTGCTGTGGCTTATCCATCGTGTTCTAGCGTGACAGTCGTTTGTCACATCGTGCACGATTAATTAGGCTTCGAATAAGCGATTCATCTGCATCGGCGAATAATGCATTTACTCATTTGTTTTAATCTCTTGGGATGCAATGCATGTTCGAAAAAAAGCAACATTTCTTGTCATGAAGTTTTCATCCAGTTATTTTTTTTCACCGATACTGTAGAATATTATTCAAATACTTTTTATCGAAGTCTTTTTTGAGCAATTGCTTTTTCTAAAAAACTTTTTACGATTTAATTGTATGAATAGATACATGAAGCTGAAGCTGGTATGTCGTAACACGTAGAGGCACTGATACAGGTCATCTTAACCTTGCTCAATAAAAAAATAATATAATAAACGCGATTATTTTTAATATCTAAAAAAATGAGGAATTTACTTGAGCGCTTTTAAAAAATCATAAAAAATTATTTAATTTGAATCAAAAGACAAAAATGTATATATGGGCAAGACTGTATATACTGAGGTTTAATTCGCAAAACTCTGACTCTGCTTTTTGCCAAAAAATTGCTAATTTTTTATATCTTAGTTTTACTATTAATTAGCTTAGTTTATATTGAATTTAAACATTTTTCATGGTTTAAGCAATTGCATAAGAAAATTTTTAGTGAAACGTTTTGAGGTTTGGACTCTATAAAGAATGTGCACTATTACGATTAGATAAAGAAATTCACATAAATTTCACATATTACTAAATTCATATTTCATCAACTTTAGAGTTTAATAATTCATTAAATAGTCTTAAAAATGTGACCCTTGGAAAAATACCAGAAGATTATTATGCAATCCATTTTACGTACAGGGTAAAATGTTCCAAATTGTAAGTAAAATCACTGTTTTTGAATGAAAAAAAAATGATGCACAGTATAAATAATACACCCAACACGATAAATCAGAGGGTTGAACGTGATCCAATTTTTCCGTGATTTTTTCCCGAATTTTGAGAAACAAAAAATTTTCGATTAAAACGTAAACGAGGGGAAGTAAAAAAAGAAAAAGAGGCTCAAAGAATGGGGCAAGTTGGTGAAAGTTGAAAGTTAAGAACGTCGCGAGAGCGATTGAAAAAAAAGTTTGGTATATAAATTTATCGACAGGGGAGATCCGGGGGAAAGGGAGCTTTTAAGAGTTTAACAAATGTTGAAAGTACGAGAGGTGGAACGAAAGTTTTTGCACTCTGCACCGCAGGTATCCTTCGGCGGGAATCGTCCGGCGGGAATCTACACGCCGCTCGTAGTTTCCGGGAACAGTCCTCCCCGGGGCGAGCCAATATCGCTGGCCACACTGGACCGGGACTGCTTCATCATACCCCTCGCCTCGCTCGAGCGTTTTCTACCAGCTGGAGTCCCGGTACGATAACCTTTACGACTTCAACCCCTCCTTCCCTCCACCCCTCTCCCTCCCCCTCCCCCACCGTCTCGTCAATCGCGATGAGTGACAACTTGAGCCTCTCATTCCGCTCTCTCCCTCTCTCTCTTATCCCACAACGAAACTCGTCGTTTTATTTCGCGAGGCCCGTTAAAAAATTCCAAACTCCATTTTCGAACGAGTTTCACAGCAGTCTTTACGACGAGCAGGATCTTTTTATCAAGGTCACACTCGTGCCATTTCTCCGACACTCAGCTTTCGTGCATCAGCCATGATAATACTTTTATGTGCGTAGTCTAAAAGATGCTTCGATAATCCCCGACGTCGACGCTTATCCACGATAGTTTTACCTTTCCACGTTATATTTATATTCTAGGAGCGATATCAAATACTATACATATATCCCCGAGGAATAAACTAACCTCTTTTATTTCAATATTAATACCTTTCTTCTTCTTTTTTTTTCGTTATCGATTGAAGTATGTTTCTTTATTTTATTTTCCGTAACATACGCCTAACCCTATACTTTAGATTATGTGTGTGTTTTGTATTTTACTATAGCAATAATCGTTTGAAAATGCTGGTAAACATGGGAAAATATTGGAGGGACTGACCGTATTTTGATGTTCTCTGTTGAATCGAAGCACGCGCCGGTAACGGACAATAAAAAACGATCGGGAAGTCCGCTCTCCGTCCTAGAGGTCGAAGATCCAAAACAATGCGTCCTCGCGCACTTCATGACGCCGCTCGAGCCGCTGGACCGAGTGGTCGAGTCGCCAATCGCGAGGCCTCTCGTTCTACAGCGCGACACTGCCGCAGAACTCATTGCCGAAATCGCTCCGTCAGCCTCCCAGAGTATTTTGCTCACAAACATGGAGAGAAACGGTCAGTTTTTTTTTCTTCATTTTCACTATTCATTGTTCTGCTTTTTCTTTTATCGTCGGTCTATTATAATTCGTCGACTCTGACTTTTATTCCAGCTGATTTTCCATTCATCACGTATTACTTGATAAACAAACATAGCACGGACCCGGCCGACTTTTATCAAGAAGTCCAGGGCGCCGCGCTTCGAAAATTCGATCCCCGCGACCTCCGTTACGCGGCGAGCCACACGCTCGATTTGTTCAACGAAGTTGCGACAATAGCGAGACCGCCGTTGGAACCGCCAGGTGGTAGACCACCGATTCCGTCCACTGGCTACATCGTTTCTATTTTCAAAGTTTTCGAAGGCGACGACGGTCTCAAATTCGAACAGAACTGGCTCTACTGGACCGGTGAGTCTGCACACCCGTCAATTACTATTCCCACTTTTATCTATTCTACCGCGAAAGCACAGATCCCGAAACGACGCGCTAGACACGACTGTTTTTTGAGTCGTTACGCGTGATTGGTCGTCCCATTGCGAACCGTTAGTCGCGAATTATAAAAGTTCCCGATGGCATCATTACGCCATCTATGTAAATTTTCTTAAATAAAAAGCTCTAATATATATATTACCAAAGAATAAGAATAGCAACTCTCAAAAATTAACACCTTGATATTTTTTAAACGTTTGCACGTTTTGTAACAATTAAAAACAATTAAATATGCAAATGCATTACATATTTCTAATGTTTGCGTGCTTTCGAAAATGTCCGCCGGGCGTCGCCACCTTTCGGCGTCGCCGCTACAGTTCGCGCGTAATCGCGATGAGCGCTGGTAAACTCCACTACAATTTTTCTCACAAAAAATTGTTCCGTTTGTCAAGAAATCCAGCGATTGTCCGCAAATAAACCGAGAGTTACCGCTAATTGAATGAATTTTAGGATTCAATGTTTTTTGGTCCGATGCCAGACGGAATCGTATCTCGCAATCTCACAGTGACAAGTCCGAATACGCGCGTGCGAACGTATACATTATTTTTGTTCGTCGAAGAAAATGCGATGTTTATTTCTCAAATTCCAGGTGCTCGGATGATGTATCGTTATTTGCCAAAGTCCGTGGGACTGAAGCGCATAACTCTGCACAAATCGATGTCTCAGGGTGACAAGACGTATCTGCTGATATGCGAGTGCTCTCAGCTTCAGGACAACCTTTCGGCGGCGGCGATACTTTTGCCCGCCTTGAGGGCGCGACTGTGCGGCTACACGGGCCTGTACAGGCCGTCCGTGTGTTTCTGATTCTCGTCCTACCCTTTTATTATCCCATATATCCTCCTCCCGAATAAACTTTCCAACTAATTACACAAAATTTACTTTTACAAGTTACGGATCATTGGCTGTAGCGCTGAATTTTTCTACCGAACGATAAATCACCGCATAACGAAATAAATCAGCGCGCACGAAATAAAATATAAACTTCGCGTCGTGAAAAACAAATTCGAAGCTCTCGCTCAGTCGCCGATAATTACTATAGTATTAAGAATTCAAAAAATCATAACAGAGAACATTTTTACAACGGCTTCTACAATTGTAACGACATATCATGTTTGATGAGCTGTGATATCAAAAAAAAAAAGAAAAGAAAAGAAATCTGTGTCACACTACAAACGCGATTTCGTAGTGAGAAAGGAATTCATGCGTATCATTGCGATCTTTGTATAGCGTGTCAAACACTCGCGTTCGTACGAGGAGAAATAAAAAAATAGAAAAAAAAGTCGCCGTACTTCGGGTAAAGCGTTATTACCAAAATTGGAGGAACGTCAAGATTGGAGGTATACGATATGTAGAAGAGATTATTTGCACAAGCTTCGAAAGCTTTTGACAAGAGTTAGGAAAAAGACCAGAAAGGAGAGCAGCTATATAGCGAGATAGGAGCCAGATAAGAGATATTCAGCGCGAAAACGTTATCTATAGATTTTATTCTCTCAACGATCGTAGGGACATACGAAAGAAAAATCACTATTTTCCTATCGACCCTGTGGAGATGCATTCCGAAAAAAAGTAATGTCGATCGATGATCGTCGGCGTGTTATGAAACTATGAGCCAATAACCCTTCCATCTCCAGGGGGTTTGATAATAAGAAAGGATAAATAAATAAATAGGTCTGCGAGAACTCACTATCGTTACTAAACTAGCGTTATTTACAGTATTGAATTATTGCGAAAATAAAATCCACTAGAGTCAATACGCTTGTTGCAATACAGACAATAGGTTAACAATTGCGCAGGCGCAATCCTTTTACTAATACATTACAATAATGATAGAGATAATAGATATAATAACGATAATAATGTAACATAATATTCCATATACATATATATATATATACACAGAATTTATATTAAAACTCTATTGTGTTTTGGCATGAGCAGAGAAAGAGGAAAAACGGAATGGAGGAAAAGAGATCGAAATATAAAGCATTGTACTCACCGACCATAAAACAAGAGCCCTCTGAGTATATTTTAAGAGCCTTGCAAGTGTACTGTGATTCACGTGTGTCGCGATACCGCCCGATACACAAAACATTATTATATATTGTACGATTAAACGCGAAAAAAAAAGAAGGAAAACTGTGATTGTATGATATTCGAAGACGACGCGTGTGTCACACCATATCGAAAATAATTTTCGCTCCGCCTCTGCGATTTTGTTTCTCAGTTTCGAGCACGCAAAAGCTCCATATATTATGACTGAACCAATTTATTGTTTCGGGTGTCTTCATTCTATTGCATTATACAGTTGCATGGTGTCTTGTTATTTTGCGGGTTTCAAGGACGCGCCGGAAGTTCAGAAATGTTCAGAGCGATGTAAAAAAGGAATGAGTTAATTTTGTTCTCGATTATACCGATGCAATCAATCACGTTAACGGAGTACAAGGAAATCGGTGAATTTCGATTGAATTTGATATACGAAGAAACAAGTACATCGAATAACCTCGACCATTTAATCTAATGATATCTGCATAAAGATACCGCGTGCAGCAAGTAGCTGTTAACTTTTCTAAACAGAGGAACATTAATAATACACAACATTTTCGCAATACGTTTATATGCGGCGATAATTAGGCTTAATCATAATTTATTGAATCATGTACATCTAAAATACTGTACTATGATAAATAAAACACACTTTGGTCACAGTAATGCATTTTCGTAGTGGCTGAATTAATTCTGAAATGTCAATAAAGGTAAGATGATCGAATTTGATTAACTAACTTATTTTATTATTATTATTTTTACAAATTTATCATCAATCAAAAAATATGAATGTCTCTCAGTTTCCTCCTTTTGGGCCTCTAAATCTCCTGCGCGCATCTATCTGCAAAGGGATTTTTATATTTGCATGAATTTTCGTTTGGATAAACATTTTTTTGGATTCTCTCACACAATAACTTACTATAGATCGTTTGCATTCAACAAATGCATTACGAAGCGCATAACACTGATCGGGCACAGTGCCATCCTTCATGTTCAGACACTCTCTTGGAGTTTTATGATGCTGGACAAAAATTTTTCCTTTTTTTAATCATCATAAAAAAAAGTAGCCAAGTTCATCGATTTTACTCAATTAAACATTTTTTTTTCATTTGACATTTATTAATTTTTTTTTGCTTTTGATAGATTCGATACGTGATATGTTTATGCTGGATTTTTATCGAATTTGCGAACGAAATTAGTAAACAATATGAAATATTGAAACTAAAGTAAATATTGAAACTAAATTACTTTTTTTTCTTATCTCAAAGAATGAACTATCGTGTTTAACCTGAAATGACAAATCGAGCATTTTTTTTCACTCCCAGGAAGTTTTGGGTGTCCCGTGACAATTTTATTTCGACACCGAGTTTCGATCCCTCGAATTTAATAATCTGCCGTTTGATTATTTAATCAAAGTACTAACTATTTTGCAACAGTCACTTTCAAGGAGACACATTTTAAGTTCGGCACGAGCTGTGGCACATCTCGATGTATCCTTCAAATGCTCGTTCTTTCCCTCGTATTTCATCATCTTGACGACGAATTATAAAAACTTTCTGTACGTGAAAATTTAGGAAACTATCGTTTTTAGAGAGAGAGAGAGGGAGAGAGTAGAAATAAACACTTTGATCTTCGACCGATCTCTGTTGATTTGTCAGGTATCGCGCTCGCTCTTTTCGTAACGCGCAGTGGATTTTGCACGTTAGGTTAGGTCGCGATTGTCCTTTCGGGCAATACTACGCTCCGAGTCATCGATGTATATTTTCCTCCGTTTCATCGTATTCAAGACAAGATGTTCGTCCGCGTGGCAAAGTTGTACGTGGATCGTCCCTTAAATTCGCTTTGATCGGATCAACGTGCGAGTTTTTAATTGTTGTTCTCTCTTGCGAGTTTTTTTTGCTACACAAAAGCGAGCGAGGGTGTCGCGTTTTATTCTATGTTCTCACAGATATGGGATCACAGCTGATCGTTAAATACCCGTGAGACTCGTCTTCTTTCGTAAAATGAGGAAAAAATCTGCTGGCAGCTTGAACGATCACGCAAAATCTAGCAAGTAACGTTTCAAAAAATAATCGAGATGGACTATTTTTCAATTGCTCCTTGCCCTCTTCAATCTTGCCAATATTTATATTTAAATGTAAAAGTAACAGCGTACACGTAGATTTTAAAATCAATGCTTTTTGGCTCAGGATTATTATTTTTCATATTTTTTTACTCCTCATAAAGGCTTATTTTGCAATGAATATTTTATTTATCGTTATGTTCAAGATCAACAGCTTATCAAAGAGGAAGCCAGGCCGATGGATCTCCGCACTATGTTTTTTTATACTCGGATGACGATGACGACGAGGAAGAGGAGAGTATACAGATGGAGTCGAGGAGCAAAAACAGGCAGCAGCCTCGAAAGGTAGAAGTAATAAAAGTTTCTCTCAGGCCAGAGGACACTTTGCAAGCGCTCGCCCTCAGATATCGTTGTACGGTCAGTTGAAGAGTAAAAGAAATAATAATCTGCAATTAAAATTGTTTAAACTCTCGGTAATTTATAAGATAAACATGTTTGGGGTTGCAGATATCTGAACTGAAGAGGATCAACAATATTCACAAAGAGAATGAAATTTTTGCTCATCGCTACATCAAAGTTCCGGTGCAGCCATTTTCCATCTTCACAGAAAAATTGATAGATTACGAAAGTCCATCGACGAGTAAAGAAAATGGCACGCTGCCAGGACAGACGACAGAACCGAGTACGTCGCAAGGAGAACAGTCGACGAATCCGGCGGTTGCTCCGGTTGCACCGTCGACAGCGCAACAGAGCGCAGGCATTAACGATATAATATTAAATTCGATCTGTGAACCTCTAACCAAAAGCGTGGACTGCGACAATTCTGGCATTGAAAATGCAGAGACAGACCAATTGCTGTTGTCCGAGAGAAACGAACCTACCCTGGAGACTTCTGCGATCGATTCGTTCAAGTGTTCCGGCGCAGACTGGGGCCTGTCTTGGACTCATTTACTCTGTGTTTTTTTACTACTAGGTTTTGCTGGCCCTATCATTTACATTGTCTACATCGCGGAGGAGTTGCCTCACGAGAAGCCGCCTGCATAGAAATAATAATCTCATTATAATGTAATTAAAGAATGAACGATCGTATCTCCCTTGTTGAAACTTCGACAATAATTTTATACGAGATCTTTTTATACGCGTTTATTATCATCGATAATTTTGTGATTAAAAATGACTAAATTTAATATTGTATTACGAAATAGGTATCTTTGTTATTTACATAAGTGACTGGTAGTTTTAACTAAACTTAATTTTGTGATTGTGAAAGATGGAGAAAGTGCCTTCATTTTCATTTCGAGTAGTAGAAATAAATATATTTTTGAAATATGATGTAGTCTGTGCTTCTGAGAAAACGAAATTTATCATTTCTGTACATTTATCAAAGAGATTTTACATCTTATTGGAGAGATAAATTCTCAAGCTTTTTTTAAGTGTAAGGACCAAACAATGTTTGACAGAGATGAAAATATATTTTTTAAAAATAGAATCATCGTGTTTAATCAATTTTTCGCTATTTTATGGAGATTTAATCCATCTATATTTTGAGACGATGTTTATGAAAATTGGCCGTGTATCGTAGTATTAGCAAAACTTGGTAATTTCTTATCGAGCTTTTACTGTGGAACATGGGCCGTTTTTCTTTTAATCTCTCCACCACATCAATCACGAGATTAACGATTTTTCGATTGGTTCAACAACGTATACCTTGTCGACATGCGTTTGAAATGAAATGCACATTGCTGGAAAAACCTCGGAGCAGCAGAATGTTTCTCTCGACTTTCAACGTTCTCGCGTGCATCTTAGTTGCGGTAAGTGCTACCTTTTACTCATAACTTGACAATTTCGTTGTTTTTTTTTCGTGCAGTTTTTATGTTAATATTTTATTGACTGAAGAGCAGCGCTGTACTTCTGAGAGGAAAAGAACTGCGAGGAATCAAGGAACATTACAGTGTATCTCAAAAAATAAAAGATCTCGTACCAGTGGATTTTGCAGTATCTCATTTACGAAAAACTCGAATGAGAACTCAAGGTAATTCACGTTTTAATCAAAGTCAAGAAATCATCAAGGTCCGACAATCCCCTGACTTTGAGACGACGAGACGACCTAAGGAGAAGAAATTGGTAACCGAACGACCGAAAGCGAGTACGAAATCTCCGAAATTCCGCAAAAGGCCGGACAGAGGAAAATTTTCGTCCCGTTCAAAGGCTGGCCGTTCGCACTTTGAAAGTTTCAGCTATTCTTCCTCGAACCTGTCGAAACCGTTGATCGTTCGTGACAAATTTAACGAAGATTGGTACGACGAGTCCAAGGTAGTTCAGCCGTCGCTGGATAATAGTTTTTCAATGTTGAAAAGAAACCAACAGCAGGAGATAAGAAAAGCACTTAGACTTTTGCCGCAACAAATGGTAAAAATCGTCAGAGACGACGACGACTGCAACGATGATCCGAACGCCAAATCAAAGGATCTTCGTAGTCCACCTTGCTCTCTGTCTGCCAGATGGACCGGATGGAGCGGAGAACCGTGGATGTCTTCCAGAAGTGCTTTTTCTCGGAAATGGACCTTCCCAGAATAAAATTCTAATACTAGTTAACGCAAGTTGAGAAAATAACAATGGTTTACAAACATTTTTTGAAAAGAAATGTATTTATTTCCCTCCAAATGACAATCGGATTTTTTATGTCAATAAACGGAGTTTGCACATTTTTTGATGTAGATGGTGCATGGTGGCGTAGTTTTCTCGAATTAGTCGATACATGGAACAAAATCTGAATAAAGCAAGAGTACACATCAATGATAGGAAACAATGATACAAGAGAATAGAGGTATCAAAAAATAGTGCATTCAGTAGACGATATGTCGTCGTTCAAATTGTATTCAGAAGACCGTCGTCAACCTCATCATTGGAGTTGGAACAAAAAATTAATGTATTTGAAAAAATATTTTTGAATTTTCACCTGAAGAGTAGACTCTAGAATTTCTTGAAGCTCTTCTTTGATCCTGTTCCTTTTGTGACTTTGAGAACGTTGAACCTGACTGTTTTACTGAGAGGTCTGCATTCACCGATCGTCACAACATCACCAATTTCAACATCCCTAAAAAAAACACAATAGTCAACATATTGTTCCAAATGAAAATAAATTCAACAGGCTAATGTAGTATCTATATCCAATCAGTGGACGATGATGGAAACTTCAATTTGTTTTCAGAAGACCGTCGTCAATATCATCATTTGAATTTTGAAAAAATTAGAGTTAAATACAAAATTGGTACAAACCTGAAGCATGGGCTGAGATGAACGCTCATGTTGCGATGACGCTTTTCAAATCTATTGTACTTTCGAATGTAATGCAAGTAATCCCTGCGGATAACGATGGTCCTTTGCATCTTCATCTTTTGCACGACTCCAGTAAGAATGCGTCCTCTGATCGATACGTTTCCTGTGAATGGACACTTTTTGTCGATGTACGATCCTTCGATGGCCTGGAAATAATTATTTTTCATCAATTTTAGTTCATTAAAGTATCTGTAAAAAAAAATGTTCGTCCTCTTACCTCACGAGGCGTCTTGAATCCAAGACCGACATTTCGGCTGTACCGGGTGGGTTTGCGAGATTTCGGGCCCAAACCCTTCTTGCGGTTCAAAAAGACCGTCGGTTGCTTTTGGAAAGAACGCTCGTTCTGCAATAAATACGTTAGGGAATTAGAAAATTTCTCATATACATCGATTTTATAGGTTCACAAACGAGATTGAGGTTATGCGAATAAAATCCTTTTGCTACATAAGATTGAGCTATTACGGTGTAAAAATCATGTTTCTTTGTGACAAATTATTTACATTTTTCTTCGATTATTTATGTATTTTGACAAAAATATTGAGATTACGTACGAAGACGCGTTAACCACGTGTCGCGACTCCAACGTGTAACTAAAATCCATTTATAATCGTTCAAGAGATGATAATTTCAGTAAAACTGATGAAAAGAAATAATCGATGAGGTTTTAAATAAATGCTGATATCAGAGTTTAACAACAATCTCGTGAAATAACGCATATTGACAACAGTTAACGACTTGAGCATACCTGATCAGCCATCTTGGATTGACGAAAGAGCGAGTCCGATGCCGGATGTGCGGAATGACGGGCACGAGGCACAACCGCGCGAGGTCCTGACTGCGCAAGTCACGTTTTTTGTTCTTTTCCGCTGTGTAGTTCGAGATACTTTTCGAGATAGCGCCACTGACCTCTGTGAGCGTCTGTTTTTACAAATTTCGTCGACAGGTGGTGACGCTGATCCACTCAAAAGACGAGTCGATTTCGTTATCACACAATAATCATCCATGATCGATCTCGCATTCAACTCTACGCACTGATCTGTACAAAACTACGGCTAATATTTTGAATTTCTGAACCAAAAGTACAAATCGATTGATTTTAAACAGAGTAAGTATCACTTTTAATCATATATTTTCTTATTTCTGTTAATAGATGCAACATTTTTGTGAATATCATTGTTACTTTTCCTGGTTTTTACTTCAGGGCATTGCATCGTAAATAAATATGTATAATTTAGAATCTTCGCCATACAGAAATCAAGATAAAGAAGATCTGCGCAAATTTTGATGAAATTCTGTCTAATTCAAGTAATGATTTTACATTTATATATAGTTAACGTGTACACGGCCAAACTTTTGGACATCCACGACGCCATTTGTTCTACAATAGGAGCGAAATGCTGTTTATGGGAACAATCGAGTGCATATTCGAAAATGAAAAATCAACGCTGCGATCAAAGGTACGACCTTTGTTTTTTTAATATTGTTTCATCAACAAATAATTTTTCGAAATGAGCTCTTAAGGGTGTTGAGTTTGTAGAGCAAAAAATCAAAAATTTGACAACGTTTTTTTCCCATACAAAGTCGTTTGAAAGTAAAAATTTATTAAGAAAAGTTGCTGCAAATCGACTGAAGAAAAACATATATTTGAAATTCAAGGTCATCCAATGACAGGTCCACTCTCTATGTGATTGCACAAATAAAATGAAATTTTTTTTTTTTTAATGAGATGAAGTTTCTTTAACGCCATACAAAGATCAGTTTTGACTTAAATTATGAAGTTCGTTATGGAGATATTTATTATGCAAAATTGCAACTTTTAACACGCGATCTTATGGGAGGGTAAAAAAAGCCATTTTTAACAATTAATATCATAATGAGGTGTTTCCTAATAGTCGTAAAATTTGTACACAACCTTTTAGAGATGTTATGTAATATTATGTAAAATTTTCAAAAAAATATTCATCATTTTCGTTTTTAAACACAACATCCTTAAGCAGGATTTGAGTTGCACTAGCGATTCCTTTTGAGTCAAAACGAATACACGGATGTAATACGAAACATTCACAATGGGTTTTGCTCATCGCATTGCGAAACGGTGATAAATAATCGGTTGTTACAAATTGAAAAAAATCTATCGATGGCTACATTAGGCACGTGACATCTCGTCTCGTATTTCGAAAGAGCCGTGAACAAGGACTATTTTAAAGAGTGAACACGCGTGACTCACGCACACCGTGTGGGAAGTCGAAAACGCGCTATGTGACAAAGAAAATCATCACAATTCGGGAGCTTTTGATACTTCGAAATATTTCGAAAATCAACGGGGGGTACGACAAAGTATATAAATAATTTATTTTTGCACCGAGGCAATAAAATGCATATGAATCCGAAAATCCCAGCAAAAAGTAAATTTTTTGCGTTAAATTTGTAAAACCCAGATTCTGGCATTTTTTAAGTCCTCGTTTGAATATTAATTGGCAACTGAGCATATATTTTAACATTTTTTATTGTTTAAATAATTAAATTAAAAAAAGTTTTAGTACAACGTTTTGAAATTACTGTCTAAATATTTTTAAAACTTAGCAAAAAAATTTTATATTTTTAAATGTGTATTCAGTCCAAATTTACGAATTCTTCATTAAAAAATAAGCAATATGTTAAATCTCAGCAACTTTGGAGCTTGATAACTGTAAAACGATTTCACGTTTGGTACGAAATTTTTCCATATATGCTTATAAGAAAAAGATACCAAAAATTTATCAACTTTTCATATAAAAAAAAAAATATCGCTCATACATCTTTAATTTCGCAAGCGCCCACGTATCGCGGATTGACGTTTATTTTCGACGCATTAATTTCTATTTGCGCAAGCTCGCGCGTCGGTGCGCTGGAATCGATGCAATAGAGGGAAGGCTTTTCGCTGGCTCGCAGCCCCGGTCCGTACGACTGGTAAAGCTAATGGTCTCTGTCATTACAAGAGCCATAATTATTGCCGAGATTGATGGAACGCGCTGACTATTAAGATCGAGCGAATGTGTATTAACACCGGGCGTATATACACATCGACACTGAAAACATACACCTGATGCCTCCACACGAGTGTATACTAACATAAAAACATACATATAAACAAGTTATAGGGCACATAAACGTGTGTATAGGATGGTAGAAAAGGGGTCTGCTAATGTACAAATTAGATACGAACGAAAGTAGCTTTGGCTGAGAGATTGCTCGTATTTAAGACGAGCAAAACACGCAGAGAGAAAGAGAGAGAGAGAGAGAGAGATGTGTCAGACACATCACAATATTAATATAATCGAATAATAGAAAAATCATATATATCGCTCGGTCTCTGTCTTGTACTGGGGGGAAAGACACCTTTTACCTATATCTCCGTCTCGCTCATCGCACCCGGCACGCTGCTCTCGGGCATCGTCGATTGAAGAGCGACTCGAGCATCAGCGTGTGTGCATCGCCGTGCGCGGCAAACTGGTAGACTCCCGGTAAAAGCTAAATCAGCTCCTCGTGTTTCTTGTATTCAAACGTCCGAGTTAACTGTAGCTCTATAATATAGCATATATTTTATAGTACCTTGTAATAGCCATGTATGTACACCGCATTTTGCTCTTACACGCGTTTCTTTAATTATACACGTACGATTTCTCTCCTGTCCCGTTCGACTCGTAAAATCTCGGAACCTCCCTGCGACTCTTTTTTTTTCATTTCTTTCTTTCTCTTTTCTCTCCCTCTCTCTCTCTCCCGTCTCAGCCTCGATAATGCTCGCTGCATCGGCGAACAATGCTTCATTTGTTTCGGAAAAAATGAAATATGGAAAACAGCGTCCCCGTTAAACACGAAATATTTTCACGCTCGTTCCTTTCGAATAAACTTTATGATAAATAATTATTTTCGGCGAGTCGCCGCGGATCGATTGCGTAATAAAATATTTTTATAAAAAGAAACAAAAGGTGCGCGTGTACGGTGCGTATGTTAACGCTTGTTTCCGGTATCACGAAAAATAATTATGCATTGTTGCGTCCGGAGTTGGGAGATTTTTTGACGTTCCTTGACCTCCAAAATATGCGGTACAGGATATCGAGAGTGTGTCTCTCGCTCTCGCCGATTGAATAAAGCCTTTTTTTTATCGCTATTTATTTTCAGCTCCGATCATCAATCACTTGTCGCGTCATCATCGATCAGAATAATTTAAAGTTTTCTTACTCCCCGGGTACGTCTCCCGAGTTCCTTCGCGGTGTGTGTGTGTGTGTTACGTACGTGCGCTCGCCCGTTATCGTCGGGTCGCATCGCGTGGATTTCTCGGAGCAAAATCATCGGACTCTCACGTTGAAATCGATATCGTGATTAATATTGATCGCCGCGATTAATTCATAATCAGCTCTCTGTGAGCTCTATGAGTGAAAAAACGGATGCATCCCAGCGAGCCTTATACATATGTATATACCTTCGAAAAGCGTTATTCGAGCTTTCGCAAAATAAGTAACGAGCGATCAACACGGAGAAAATGATTTTACGGTTTTCTCTCTTTTTTTTTTCATCTTTGTTGTTTCAATTTTTTTGAGAATATACGCGTACATGTTCGGACGTCACGGAAAATGCAAAGGGTCATGCACACTTGGTGCATTCCTGCGAATAATGCAGATGAGCCTTCTCTCTCTCTCACTCTCTTTTGCCTTCCAAGCACGCATACGCACGCACCGCTTGATTAATGTGACCGGCATTGAAACGTCGTTATCCATTTACTTCCGCGAATCAATTTACAAGCGTGGAATATTATTAGATTATTTTTCTCCGAGTTAAACCATCACTATATTTTTACCTTTCTCTCTTCTCTGACCGATGCCAGTTTACTCGGTATTTAAAATTACGTTCTGAAATATAGCTCGATGCTGTCGCGAAAAATCTTTTCAGCAGACCATTATATTTTTGTTTATTGATTTTTTTTCGGAATCTCTTGAAAAATTCAATTCTTCGACATGTTTCCCCTATAATTTTAATTAATCCTTTAATTAATCCTAATCCCAGACGCAAACCTAGACGCAAACCCAGACCCAAACTCTGGGTCTGGGTTAGGGTTTTTCGATCGTGATAACGTGTTCCTTCTTAGATAGAAACAAAAGTCATGAGGCAAAGAAGAGCGAGATTGTCGAGGAATCGAGTTAATAATTTATTGAGTTGTTTTCGAATCGTTCGAATAAAGTGCGATCGACGGATTAGCAGCGCGCTATACCTTTTCCATCCCTTTTTTCCCTCGAACGATAAAATAATTAATTAGCGAGTACAAAACGAGACTTTCCGTATCGACGCTAATTGCGTATTTGCGTGAGGTACTCCAATATCGTTGCTTCGATTTTTCTCCCTCTTTTTTTTCTTTTCGCGACATCCTGCAACATTTCTCTCATTTCCAACCGATTCAAATCGGCACTCGCGTACACTCTTCTCGACTTGTCAACACTTAAGATCCAAATCAATAAAATTCCCATACCAAAAACAGAAACGATCGTCATTTTTCTTAATCGTAAACATATATATATTTTTTCTTTTTTTTTTCATCTCTCTTACACTGTTACATCTTTTAAAAAATCGGTTCACCATGTGCAATGACGAATTTGCATTTTCCGTAACGATCACTAATTGCGACGGGCGCGATATTAACTTATCTCGACACGTGAATCATCGCTGTCAACGAAGCAGAACGCCGCTGTATACCGGAGAGCAGAAGACGCTAGGATGCACATCTGATTAAACCTCAGCACCAAGATATTCGTATAAAGTGAACGTCCGAATAGTTGAGTCTCAAAGGGTGTTTTTCCCCATTACTTTTGAAATATTTAAACAAAAAAATCTGCTCGCGGAATTCACATTTAAATTATTGTCAAACCCCATAATATCTTATTTAAGAAATAAAATCAACCCTGTCGCTGGTGTTGAATTATTAGCTTGTTTTAAAAAAATTTTAATTAATGCAGAACGTAAAGCTGCGTTCAACTTTTGGGACATGTCGGAGTATTGGAACGCTTAGCTTATCTGCACGGAGCTCTGAACTTTAGAGCGAAAAAATCGGGAGGATTAAGGGAGGAAACGAGACGGTAAATAAAGGACATGTAGAACGGTAAAAGTGAAAAATGAAGAAGGCCGGTGTGCGTTAACGAATAAGCGATATAGAGGCGAAGCGCGGAGAATATATACGCGGATAAGGAGAGTGCGGGCGCGTGTGTCATACGAAAACCAGACTAACTGGATTTCCAGAGAGAATAAGCATCGGCGATTCGCAAGGCGATGCACATATACGCGATATGTCGTATATGCGCGCGGGCGAAAAATAAAAGCGGGAGGAGCAAAAAAGGTGGGGGGGAGGAGGAATCGGGGAAAGAGTAATCGAGTGTCCGCGGCTCTCGGGCGAACGGGGGGATAAAATAGACGTGCAAATTAAGTATATATGTTATTCGGTCTAAGAAAGATAGGGGGATATAAAGAACGATCTTCCGCGAGATCGTCCCAAAATATATGAGCTTTTGCACACATATGTATATACGCGGGATCGCGTCGCTCGGGACGCGCGCGATACATTCTTTATCAGGTAACAAGAACTTTGAACTCGCAACTTATCAGCAAGTTAATTCAAACTTATATTTATATATCTTATTCCGTACGTGGACGGCGCGCGGCGCGTCGGCTTTGTTGAAAATTTTCTCGATTCTCTGCTCCGGCTTGTCGCGCATATTTATTATTTAACGGGCGATTTATCCGTACATTCTTCTACGCGGTGGGAGAATAAAGAGCCGGACACCGTTGGACGTTGAGACGTCATTAATCAATTCGTTATTCCACTCGTCCTTTTTCCAAAGCTTTTCGAGCACCAGGCCCCGAAGGACTCGCGCCGCGCGGCTTATACATCATCCTCTCGTATACGGCCGATTCCTCCTCCATCACTGAACCATTGTAATCACGTTAGTCAAGTAACCACACTCCGCGCGCTCACTCCTCGTGTAATATACCAGCCGAGAGGACATCATCATTTCGCGCCGGTTTATCCTTTCCTTCCATCCCTATACTCGATCTTTCAACTTTTTCACTATCTCCCCGCCGCCGCCGCCTCATTCTTCCCGTGACAATCTCTATATGTCTGTTTCATCATACGCATCCCTATACAGGCTGCCCAACAATAAAACAATATACGACCTAATAAAATAAAATATATGTCCAATATCGAAAATTATATATTTAATTTTACACAAACGCATCTCTCAATGTCGTATAACAATTTCACGATTATTGAAACACTCGTCTCTGAGATTTTTAACAATTTGCACGTATAGTCATAT
This sequence comes from Cremastinae sp. A BG-2022a, assembly GCA_030522545.1. Classification (NCBI taxonomy): domain Eukaryota; kingdom Metazoa; phylum Arthropoda; class Insecta; order Hymenoptera; family Ichneumonidae; species Cremastinae sp. A BG-2022a. The sequence continues at coordinate 7,901 of JAPYYW010000027.1, read as the reverse complement.
GGAAAATAACACAATTTCAGGCATCACATTTTTTAAATAAAAAATTATGGATAAAATATTAAGAAATATCGTATATAGTAAAATTTTCGTAAAATAAGAAAAACTGCGAAACTTTTGAACGGGATGGTACGGATTGAACATTCTTAAAGGCTATATTGTACTTGAGTCAACATATCTTTTAAATGCTTCTCCATGGTCATCAATCCTTTCCTGTTTTTAGATTTCAGAGCTCCGACGATTCTCGTGGGACTGCCTGTATAAATCCGAGACGAAGGCGGTTCCATTCTATTCCGAGTCTTGTTGTGGTTAGATATGACATAGGCTATGACAGGAAGCTAACGACTGTAACCCGGCTGATATTATAAAGGTATAAGCACATTTTATGTATCTAACGTTGGGCATACAATCCCGACAGTGAATTAAAGAGAAATAGGGAGAGGGAAAAAGAGAGGAAAAGTTACATGACACACTTCGTAATATCTGTTACGTATTATAATATCATAATAATGATGTTAATTAATTTCTCATCGAGTGTATTTACACCGACGAGCCTTCATTCGCGCTTTATAGTCTATACACACATTTATTTATTCGATAAATTGTTTCTTAGACGTTTTCTATTTCAACGTGTGTTTGATAGAATAAAATTCGATTGATTAGAAAAAAAGATAGACTCTCCCTTTTGACTAACGAATGGCAGAGATCGAGTTTTACCGTTCACCCGATTGAGAAAATTAATGACGGTACTCAGCCAAGTTTTGTTGAAACCATCACTATTTTTCATTCTTTTTTTTCTCTTCGTGATAATAATGCTCAAAAATATAAATATCAGTTTATCGCGTGGAATTTCTTTGTCGGTAATTTTTAATATTCTGACGTTTTCAAGTATACGATTGCCCTTTTTTTTTACTTTCCATCGATCGAGGTTGAATTTTTCATAGTTACCGAGTCGAATTTTCTTCACAGTGTCTCGAGTCGTTTTTGTTTCGTGGTTACGTCGAATACATTAATCCGCGTTTTTTTTTGTTCGGCTTGTTGTATCATGTATGAATTTATTTTATGAATTTTTCTTTTCCACACGTGTTCCACAATTATTCGAGTCGAAAACGCATTAACACTTCCTTATGTAATTGGAGACTTCCGGCGATTCTTCAAAAGCCCACACTCAGATCGTGGTCCCCGATCGAAGAGAAGAGAACGGAGATATATTTTCATCGTCTCTTTTTGTCACCTTTCGCGTTTCGTAACTTTCTCTCGGTATATAGGAATTAAGGCGCTCCTATTATTTGAACTTTATTAAAGCTGATTTTCTTTAATTCCCCGAATAAGAGGGCGCTCGTTGTGTTTAACTTGCGGTGCATTGGTGCATGGATTATGTGTGGAAATTCCAAGGACCCATCGGGGAGATAGAAAGATCCTCGTCGTGCCATATTCTCGGTGCATTATTATGCCCGAGGCACGATAATAGAGAATCCTCACAGCGTATTTACGAGGACGTGAATCTGACGGTAAATGCCCTTAGGATTCGCGATATCACCGGATAATTAAAATGGACGCCCGTGGAGTTGTAATTATCCGTTGGTATAGATACACACACGGAATATATTCGCGGATATATTCTCGGCGAGACACCGCACGGAGGGGCACTTTCTTTCTCTCTCATCTCTTTTAATTTCAATCCCTTCGCGAGAGATCGACCACAGATTCATTTATTAACTAACATTTGTGAGTGCGAAAGATATCATGCTCTTCGGTCTTACATTACGATAATTTTAGCATGAGAATACGCGGCGTTTCTGCCTCTCATTCTTTTTCTCTCTCTTTTTTTTCGCCTTGCCGATCCTGCTGTACTCGCGCAGCATAATTGCAGGATTTACCTGTGCCATAGTTTATTTAATAGACTCGCGAGGCCACGCGGTGTACCGATGTACTTGTTCGACTGACATTTTATGCATTTACCACTTTCGAGGCCCGAGATACGATCTGCCAATAAGCTCCGCTTCCACTCTGAACTATTTTCTTCACTATCAACCCGCTTCTTTTCCACCTTCCCTTCTTATGCCTCTCAAATTAATCCGTATCTCCCTCGAGAATCGTTTCTCCCGCCGTTCTTGTTTTTCGGCTGGATATAACCACTCTCTGACAACTTTATAAGCTGTCGTGTTCCTTCCAAAATAATATATATTTTATCTTATTCGCGAGAATTTTCTTCTTTTTGCCTTTATCCACTATTTTTCTTTTCATCTCTCATTTTATATACTCATTTTTTATAGATTAAAAAATCACTTTATTGTTTTCTTTTTTTTCTATCGTTTCTTATTCGTCGTAGCCAAAAAAATGACTGTATTATTATTTTTTATTATTCACAGTCGAAAGAATTGATTATTTTATTTTTTCCATTGTTTCATTTTGTTTTTATAACCAGTATTTTTTTTCCATCTCTCACTTCATATTTTTCACGGTCGAAAAAATGACTTTATTGTTTTCTTATTTCGCAGGTTCGCCGTTCGGAACTTGGACGAGTCGTTTCTCAATCCTATGTCATTCTGACGTTCGACAGCTGTTTTCTTACGGGACCAATCGAATTTATATTTTTCACGGTACAGGACGCGCTTCAAGGCAACAGTCATCGGATCACTTTGAAAAAGCGATACGTGAGTACCACAATAAACATTTTTGTTCCGTCATATTGTCAAGGCTGCTTTTTATGTAATATACGTATGCGTACACCGTAAGTAAATTAGGAAGGCGAACAATGAGCGGGACAAGATTCTTTTCCTTGACATTATGAGAAATGTCGAATTAATGGTTGATTCTGTACCAGGAAGTTTCCCATGGGAAATTTCGTGTCAATGCGGCGCATATTTGTTTTTTTTTCTTCCCTCTTCTTCTTCTTCTTTTTCATTAGCTCATCGTCACGCACACGAGTCAAAGTACTTGACAGCGAGACGTCTCTGAGATTAGATGCAATATAATGCAATCGCGCATGCACGGCGAATAGAGAAATTATTAAGACGACTCTGATGTGCCGGATGAGCCACGAAAGTGTCCCCACGTGCCGTGTCAATCATCGCGATGACTTCGAGCCCGTATTGGAATTATCGCGGGCTTGATATTATTAAGTCCTATCCGAGTGTGTGTACGTGTGCCGCGCACGGCGCGAGCATCAAGAGTGCAATCGCTTTCCCGCGGGACTTCTCGCTCGTCCGGCCTTGTAATTATGGTCATTGCCGACGCTCCGCGACTCTGACGTGACGCTTTTTCGAGGAGCTCCGGAGCGAAGCTCTCTTATCAAAACTTTTCGCCTCTTTCCATTGCCTTTTCAAGAATTTTTCAGTCTCGCGTTCATAGTGTCGCGTTGATAAATTTTCAAGACGTGCTAGAAATTTACGAAAGATATTATACATTTATTTATGCAGATGCAGCGGAGAAGCTTTTACGAAGAATGGCTTCTGAACTTTTTTTGCGACGTTGCTAAAAAATTGTGCTAAATTATATGCATCAGGGTGAACAGGTGAAGGTTCGATTTATTTTTTAATTTTGAAGGAGTATTTTTCGACTTTTAGTCTATAGTCCTTTTTTTTCAGAATTTACGAACATTTGTTGACCGCCCTGTTGTAGAGACGAAAATATATAAATATTCGAAGATTTAAAAAAAAAGTCATAAAATTTTTGCAAATTGTTACTATACAGTATGAAAAAACATAATAATTTATATAATACAATTTTCTCCACGAATGTGTGATATGTGGAACGTGAAAAAATTATTGGTTTTCTCCATAATAATAGATATTGCATTTTTTCAATGATTCATTAGTGATTCATTGAAAAACAATTCGACATTTTTCGCAAGAATCCTCAATCTGTAAGATTGCTATTAAAAAAAAAAACACTAAACAACTAGAGCATTTGAAAAAATTATTAGGAGCTGCGTGTCTCGAGCATCTCAACACTCTGCTTCGATGAAGGAATAAAATTCTTGATGGTGATTGCAAAAATAGGAGAAAGATCGTTGAACAGTTTGAATATTCGACTCGAGAATCTACATAGCCGTTTTTCACCTCGTGCGATCTAATAATTGCTTCATACACGTTATTTTCTACACCATTTCTATACGTTGAATTTCGCACGTAAAACGTACGTGAGTCGATATTTCGTAAATGATTAATTTACGGTAATCGCTGCATATATGGTTTTTCACGATCATTCGAACTACAGCCTTCTCCGAGCTAATAACTCCCAGTTGCTAACTCTCATTCAATTAACATTCGGCAATAAATCATTCCTTCTATTACACATTTCGCTCCTAGAATTCGAGACGCTTTATTACCCGAGTAACAAAATTATTTTCGCATTCACGCAGTAGAAAATTATAGTTTTAAAAATAGTAGTGAAATAGTTCATTTTTATTTTCTGTGATATTCACTCGTACACGTTTATATGTTTCGTTATCGCATTAAACGATGTAATCACTTGACCCTATGTCCCATTATCGTCTAAACACTTTGCTGGGTCAACTTTTAAACACGACCCACCCTGACACATATTTTTTCTACCTTCATTCAATCATTTCATTTTTGTAACGTAAAAACTACAAATATAGTCAAAATATACGATATTGAGATCACATATTTTTTTATTATTACGAGCGAAAACGCGACCGCTGTACGCGGCCGCTATTTTAACATGTTTGAATTCATATTTTGCTGTTCTTCTAGGCACATACTTCATACATCACATAATGCGCTTTATTCCAATTAATCGATTAGAGGCCTCATGTTTTTTTAAATATAGTATTAATATCTTAATAAATGTTTAAATGCATATAGATAAAATGTGAAAAATTAATTATTTGCTCTATAGTATTGAAAAGTATTGGAAAATTTGTGAAATTTGTCAATTTTTTTACTTACGTTGGACAAAAAGGAAGATGAGAGAAAAGTTTCCGAGATACGGTGGCTCGTTTTGTCTCTCTCGCGAGTTTTGTCGAGCGTGTGGGTGAAGGAACGAAAATTGTACATCGGGGGAGAATACGCCTGTACCATCGTTGCATACGCCCCCATAACGGTCGAAAACCATTTCCATAATTATCCCACGATGGAATATCGAAAGAAGGAAGTTGAGGGGAAGACTTCGCGAACGCTTTCTCCTCCCACTACGTGCTTTTATTTCAACTCGTTTATTCTCCGTTTCCATTTCAATTTTTCTCTCGAAACTTATTCCCATATTCAACGTACGCGCAACATGTAATTTATACGCGACAGAACTCGCTATTCTCTGAGTTTCATTATTTTTCATTGATATACGATAAGTATACATACGTATATAAAAAAAGAAAAACTTTCGCCGAGTCAGATGTATGATGAAAAAAATTGAAAAACGATTTTTTTTCTGCGTTTTAACTAATTTAAGGGTGTTAGTACACCCTTATTTACTCGCAACTTTCAGAATTTAATGAAATTTTAACAATACATGGATATTCGTTAGAAAAAAGTGTATGCTAAATTTAGTAATATTTATTAGACAATTTTTTATTTGACGTCTTTGTCAAACACCAAATAACATGTATTATTTAACAATAACGCGGCCGCTTTTTTTGACATGTTTGAATTAATATATGCGCTCTATTCCGAACAATTGAAAAGAGGTTTCATCTCTTTGTTTTTAATATAGAATAAATGCACACCGATATTTTTTTAAGAGCATTTTGAACCGATATTATTAATTTGAAACATTAAACTATGCACTTTTCGTATGATAGAAAATGACACTGGAACTGACACTCGATGGAACTTATTGTCGAATTGACGCGAAATGTTTTTCTGTACTGAACTACCTGGCGAGACACGACACGTCTTACCGCTGCACTTTATACCGGCCTACTGATGCCTAATTTATTCGAAAAACCAAAAACAATTAAGACCGTAATCGGTTTTTCCCTCGCCTTCGACCGATCACCATGGAAACACTAATGACCACGTGATTAACGAAAATTTGAAAATTTTTTTTTCCTCGTTACGCGCGACGAATTTTCTCTCTCTTTTTTTTCATGTTTACGATCCAGGTATATCTTATATTAATAAAGACATGAGGTCTTTAATCGATTAATCCTACGGCATTAGCTTCGTTTTGCAAAAAACTTTCAAAAGCAATCCTAATAAAGTTTATCAAAGTTGATTTGATCCAGAAAAAGAGAAGATATCGCTAAATTGACATTTTCATGAGTCCATGAGATCAAGTGTGACTAACCAAATTTCTTGAAATTTTTTTGTTTCCATTTTAAGAGCCTATTCGATCGGAAATTTCCTGTAGAGAACGAAAATGTTACTTATTTTGGTGGAAATTCAAGAATTTATATTGAAAAATGCAAAAAACGGATCGAAAAGTCAGTTTTTTCAATTTTTCAATATAAATTCTTGAATTTTGCCCCGAATGAGTAGCATTTTCGTTATCTACTGGAAATTTCCGATCGAATAAGGTTTTTAAAAAACTTTTTAAAAAATTGATGAATTAACGTGATTCCTGCGCCATTCGCTTCGTTTTGCAAAAAACTTTAAGAATCACCCCTAATAAAGTCGATTCGGTCAAGAAAACGAAAAAATATCGCTAATTGAAATTTTCATGGGTCCACGAGACCCAGTGTGACTCACCAAATTTCTTGAAAATTTTCTTTATCGATTTTAAGAGCCTATCCGATCGGAAATTTTCCGTAGATAAGAAAAATGCTTATTATTCGCATAAATTTTCTCAGCTCATGTGAAATAAACTTGCAACGCAATTTTCTATTATTCATATCCAATATACCTGGATCGTAAACATGAAAAAAAGAGAGAGAAAATTCGTCGCGCGTAACAATAAGAAAAACAAAAATTTTAAAATTTTCGTTAATCTCTTCAGGTCATTAATCGTTTCCATGGTGATCGGTCGAGGGCGAGGGAAAAATCGATTACGGTCTTAATTGTTTGGTTTTTCGAGTAAATAAGGAATCAGTAGGCCGGTATAAAGTGCCGCGTTAAGACGTGTCGTGTCTCGCCAGGTAGTTCAGTACAGAAAAAACATTTCGCGTCAATTCGACAATAAGTTCCGAGTTATCCGGACGTGGCAATAAAATAAAATAAAATCACACAAACATTGGCCTTCATGGTGCTTGCCAGTACCGCAGTGCCAGCTCGCAACAGCGAGCAAACGAAGAAAGAAGAAGAAAGAAGACAATAAGTTCCATCGAGTGTCAGTTCCAGTGTCATTTTCCACTGTCATCATACGAAAAGTGAGTAGTTTAATGTTTCAAATTAATAATATCGGTTCAAAATGCTTTTAAAAAAATATCGGTGTGAATTTATTCTATATTAAAAACAAAGAGGTGAAACCTCTTTTCAATTGATCGGAATAGAGAGCGCATATATTTTGCGAAGTTGTAAGTATAAAGTGTGCACCTAGAAGAACAACAAGATATTAATTCAAACATGTCAAAAAAAGCGACCGCGTTATTGCTCGTTGGATATAAATAATAGAAAATTGTGTTGCAAGTTTATTTCACATGAGCTGAGAAAATTTATGCGAATAATTAGCATTTTTGTTATCTACGGAAAATTTCCGATCGGATAGGCTCTTAAAATAAAAAAAAAAAAATTTTCATGAAATTTGTTGAGTCACACTGGATCTCCGTGGACCCATGAAAAAATTCAATTAGCAATCTTTTTTTTTCTTGACCAAATTAACTTTATTAATGGATATTTTGAAAGATTTTTGCAAAACGAAGCTAATACCGCAGGATTAATCGATTAGAGACCTCATGTCTTTATTAATATACAGTGCGCTCTCTCAATAAGAGCCCAAAAGCCCCCAAGGGGAAGAGTTTTTCTCATAAATCGCATACCCCCACCAGGCGCGCGCTCCGCGCT